>JAHLJS010000308.1:0-250000 GCA_038502445.1 Eremochloa ophiuroides
TGCCATGGCTGCGATGAATGCCCCTCTAGATGAGCACAATATCTTAAAGTTGTATTCTTCATTTTCTCTAAGTAGCATATCATTGGAGCAAGCAAAAACTTCATCCCATATGACTAAAAGATCATCAAGGCAGAACTCCCGTCCAAACAAGACCCGCAGCCAGCGAAGAGCGAAATACTGTGGTTCCACATCCAGCTCAATGAAATGGCTATGAAGAGATGGCTCAACAATGGAAAGTAAATGGAACAAAGACGATGAGGCTTCAATGACAGGCGCTAGACTTGAGCTAGATCCAACCTTGGATGTAGAGAAAAACTCTGCCATGCGGACCACTCCGCTACCTCCGTCCATCAAACCATCAAACATTGAATAGGCATCATGTTCCATGAACCTTTCAGACAATACAATGCCTAGTTCACCCTCAGCTCCATATGCATCACTGAGAGAAATTATTTCTTTTGTATCCAGGTCAAGCTCATCAAGAGTGTTAACTCTGGAAATGCTTTCAGAATCATCACCATTGTCAGCTTTGGAATGCCACTTTGAGTCCTTTCTAGGTTTATAACTGAAAATCATATCTGTATCTGGGAAAGGCACTCCATCAAAATCATCATTGAAGCAATCCTCATGGAGCTTCCTTACTTGAGACAGTTTATCGATGTCAACTTGAAGAACATACACTAGAGGAGCTAGTAGTTCGTGCATTCCTGTGAAATTAGTCCATAAGTCAGTAAATATTTGGCAATCAAATAAAAAAACTGCAGAAAGGTACTGATAATCATGTGGCTAAAGTAATTAATCAAACTTTAATGTCAACAAAACTACAGTGGCATGTACCACAGCTATATGATTTAGGATCATATAGTAAAAGCAAGTTTTATTTCCTTAAAAGATGCGGAAAGCTACTGATAATCATGTGGGCTAAACTAATTAATCAAACTTAAATGCCAACAAAACTACAGTGGCATTTATCACAGATTTATAGACTTAGCATCATATAGTAAAATCAAGTGGTTATTTCCTTATAAAAAGCGGAAAGCTACTGATACATGTGGCTAAACTAATTAATCAAACTCTACTGCCAATAAAACTACAGTGGCATTTATCACAGCTTTATAGATTTAGGAATTAGGACCATATAGTAAAAACAAGTGGTTATTTCCTTACAAGAGAATCTTAGTGCTTATTAATATATCCTAAGAATTCCATCTAAATTTTAGTTTATTAAACGATAATTGCTACCAATTTATCTCTTTAATTAATGAAATGCAAACAAAGGTATCATCCCCATGGGCATTTCTCAGAGACTGCAAAGCTAACCAGATATGCAGCAAAGGCTTATTGTCAATCGCGTATTCAAAAGAGTTGCTTACCTTGGCGATATCCACAATCCGGGTGCTGAAGGCACCACATCAACAGTATTCTCCTCAGCATGGCTTGGCAATTAGGTGTTTGAAAGTAACTACCATCTTCTGGATATAATCGAGACAAGTCTTGGTCAACTGTCTTCTCCAACTCAGCCCCTCTGAAGAAGCGGCCCCAGCTGCTATCTGCACAAGGAATTTAAATAGAAATATAAGATTTTCAGAGTTTTAGCAGGACGCATTGGAGCAGAGCATGCAGCATTTCACCATTGTAAAGCAGCAATCATAAGAAAAATACAGTTGCCTGTTCATGCCATGTTAATAGGCCAGATAACCACCTTTCTACTTTTATATAGATTTGTTACTAATTGTGCACAATACCACTGGAGTTTCTAACTTATAGCCTGGTTCAGGAAACCTCATTGTTTGGGAAAAAACAATTCTATGATGAAAGTGCAAAATGAACATAGTAGTTCACACTAATATTAATTATTAAGAGGGTCTTGTGCAAGTAAACAGGCAGCGAACAAAATACACCCACATTTAGAGGATATATCACCAAAATTTATCATTCTGGCCATAAAATCTTGACTAGCACAAAATACCTGGGTTCTGAGAGAGTGGATTATCAACAACAAGGTTGGATGATCTGTCCTCCTCCTTCGGAAGATGTGGGTCTACCATAAGGCGGCGCCTCAAACTAACATATCTACAAGAACAAGAAACACCTTCATCAGTTGAAAGAACCGTTGGTCTAATCATAAAGATGACAGTTTGACTACTTCGGCAAGAAGATGGAACCAGTCCTCTAATTATATGCATACGTTGATGACCAGTTCAGCGGCAATTTATCTCATCAAAATTCATAGCCACGTGAACAATAAAACAACCATTAATCAGATACGCAAATTTTCAATGATTTTTTTTATTGATACCGTAATCCAATTGGAAGCATTAACTCTTAATTATTGCATTGTTTCCTTGGCAAACGACAATTTTCTTTTTCTCTCGTCACAATTATCAGAGGACGAAAACAACACCCGACCACACAAGAACCAAACCCGTATGGAGTAGAAAGCAAAACAACGGCATAGCAAGAACAAGCTAGAAACAGGAGACGAGATTCCCGCCGACAAAAACGCACCAAACAGCACGTGGGCCAAGAACAAGAGCCAATCAGTCTCACCTCCTCCGCGAATCCGCGGCGGCGCGGCGAAGCTCGTCAACGGAGGCCCCGGGCGACGCCGGCAGGATGCCGAGATCGACCCGCCACCGGACGCTGCGCAGATTCGCGAACCGCCGCCGCCTCTCCTCCTCCGCCATGCGCCCGGCGCGCGCCCCAGCTACCTCTTCAGCCGCAGGCGGATTTGACTGCCTCTCCAAATCAAAAGACCCGCAGGTGGGGAGACGCCAAGAGCGGAGCGCCTTTCCACGAGGCAAGACGCTATAAATAGCTGTGTGTATCTGTATCGACCCAGAAAAGAAGGATCTTTGGCGGAATAAAGATCGAGATTTTGGAGAATTTTGGTGGAGGAGGGGAGAGATTGAAGGAGATGATTTTTCTTCCTGTCCTCCTGTGCGCTCGCGAGAATGGCGTGGCGTCCTGCCTCGTTGGAGGAGAGGGGATGATTTGGCTTTGGGCAGGGAGAGAGCGAGGGAGGGTGGGTGAGCCCGGAACCCGGGATGTCTCGGTCTCCTCTCTCTCTCCTATTATTATCCTGCTTGTTTTTTTTCTATTTTTTTGTTTATTGAAAGAAAAAATATAGGATCTAGAAGAAGGTTAGGGATTTTGTTCTCTATTGGAAGGGAGAGTAGTTAGGGAGAGGGTGATGGTGATGACTAGGATGACTAGTGAGTGATTGGCTAGGTGGCTTGGCTTATTGGCATTATCTATGTTCTTTTGTCCATCTGCTGAGGTGGAGTATTTTAGAGAAACATGTAGCATATGTGTTATGTATTTTCCATATTGTTTTATTATTATATATATTATGCTTGTGTGTTGGGTTGTGAAGGGAACAAGCATGAATGGATGGGAGGAGGAAGGGAGGTTAGGATGGTGACGTGCCCTTGTTGCTATGTCTATATGTGGTCTATTTTGGTGGAGGGATGATTGAACATTAAATTGTTTGGTCCACAATGTTTTACCTAAAGTTTAGTACAGTTGATGAAGGCAAAATGACTTTTTTTTCCCAACGTGATACTTCTATGATTAGTAGGAGGGCATGTAAATATATATATATATATATATATATAGTGCATTTTCTATACTCCCGGGAGTAATTACTCCTATCTTTAAAAAATCACCTTGCGTATGTGTTTATACTTGTTTATCACTTTGAGTATGTTTACATACTCATATTAAGATGCTTCAAATCTTCCTATGCGAAAAAATTTGAAGGGAACCCATACTTTTTAATATATTACGAAAATGCCACTTACTGTAGTATATAAAATAAGTATGACCATATACTCGGTGTATGTATGCATACTTCATAAATATACTAACATGGATGGTCTAGTATGATCATATACTTCATGTATATACACTTCATTTGGTCATATATGCCCTAAATCTGAAGATACAAGCATAGGAGTAACTACTCCCTGGGAGTAGGAAATAATTTCCCTATATATATATATATATATATATATATATATATATATATATATATATATATATATATATATATATGTTGAATTTAGGGCATCTATACATGAAATATTTGGAATCGAAATTGATTGGAGGCTTCGATCGAGTTTTTTATATATTTATTTCACCCATGGTCATTTGTATCTAAACCGATTAAGTAATGCGTATTAGATTGTGAAAAAGAAGGATGAGCTTCATATACGCCATTGGTAGTTCATGCATTACTGTCACTGCAGTTGATGATGAAATGACCCAAGATTGGGCGAATCTCATACTGTGGCGGCTCTCCAGAAAATAATAATAATCGCTATTTTCGGAGTAATGTCGCAGATACGATGTATTTGAGCCCATGGCACCTACTATCACTTTATGATGCCTTCGATTTCACTTGTGAATAGAAAGCTAGGGTAAATCACCTGGTCGTTCTTAAAATAAAATAAAGAAAAAAATGTTAGAAGATTTGGGTTATGGCCCAAATATCTTCGTAGAAATCCCAAAGGCCCACTCACACATGTATGCATATGTGATATGGTGGGGGACTTTAGTCCTATCTTACTAGTCTAATTGGAGTGAAGCCAACTTAAAAGTGTGGGCTATCCCCATCTAGTTGAAACTATGTGAGAGAGGAAAAAGTAAGAAACACGCGCGCTCGCTCGCCTCGCCTCGCTGGGCCGGGCACGGCATGCGCGTGAATGGTCCGGCGATTTCCCGCTCCAATCCTTGCGGGTGTGCGGCTTCCTTTTGCCACTCGAAATTTTTGCATGCATGGAGAAAATTACGCTGACCTATTTGGTAAGTAATTATTCTCGTATTATGGTTATTACACAAACGGCAGGTTAATTATCATAATGACTGTGATTGAGCGGCTAATTGATTTCCTATTTGCTGCGACGCATGCGCGTGTATAAATAAAGGGCGAGACGTCGTCCTCAATATACCGAGAATTCTTCTCTCCCCGTTCCACTTTGCTGCGCTGCCGCCGTCTTCCCCATCCCGCCATCGGCGTGCCATCGACGCCGGGAGAGCAGACTCCGAAGCCGACGTCCTCTCGTGTCCCTGCACGGGGTAGGGGGCGCATCAAGTTTTTGGGAAGCGCCGTCGCGACTGCTCGCTGGACGTTTTCTTCCCTCTACGCCTGGTGTTCGCTGATCTCCATCGACGGTCTGCTTCGTCTTCTTTTGCGCTGTCAGCGCCGACAACCCACTCTAAGGATGTCCCTCTCTCTCTGTTGTTCATTCTCGTATCTTTTTTGTTGCTAGCACTAGATGTCGTGAATTTGTCTCAGATCATAGTGCTAGTGTTAGATCTCAAATATGATTTACATGCTGTTGGTCTTTTTCTCATTGTCAGAATTAATTTGTGCATCGCTAAATTGCTATTATTTAAAAAAAAAACACATGGTTGTAACATGCAGGTTGAACAAAAACGGATCACATGTAAAGAAGTGTTTCCCTAGCTAGATTACTTTGAACAAGGACATTTCTCGGGAAAAATTAATATAAATATTTCCACAAATACGATTTGGTACGACACTTCTCACGACTTCAATTCTAGTACTGTGTTGTTTGGACACACAGGAAGAAAAAAGTGCTCTAGTTTCGATTCGATTGTCTAAAAAGAAGCGTTAATTTTGACTCTAAAATCTTAACTGATTGGACAAGCGAAGGTCGTAAACAGTCCCATAACTAAAGAAAAAGAACAACTAACAATTTGAAACACAGAGAAAGTAATTAATTAGCACGAGCTCAGCCGGAGAATTACCTCCCTGCTAGCTAGCTGTTTGTCATCACCGACCTCACCATCAGATAAATCTCAGCCACATGGTCATCCGACCTGTGCGAAAGACAATTGCAACATGACGAACATGTTCTCCTCTCTTTGAGAAATGCAAGGACGTACGTACGAAAACGTAATCTGCAGTGCAGCAACACAATTACACGACACGCACAGCAAGTTCCGGCACGTTTCCGCTGCAGCTCCAGCTCACAGATGGCGACGCTCGAATTAAGTTATCTATACGTCTTTCTCATAATTTCGTAGTCTCGTGCAAGTAATAATATTACTTGGATCAATTTTATTATTTCGCCCCTTCCGCAAGTTCGAAGAGACCAGACTAGGCGACCAAACCTTTGCGCGGTCAACTGTGCCGTGCGCTCTGTTTCTTCTCGTCGTACTACTGTAGAATTTGAAGCCGAGTGTGCGAGTCATGCTAATTTGAATTCTGCTTCGATCTTGTTATATAAGTCTAAAGATAACTAAGGCTTTGTTTAGTTTTTACCGTAAAAATATTACATATATCACATATGATATAATTAATTTTTTTTATTAGTATCTGAAAGACCTTTTCGATGTCTTATGAAATATCTGATATGACACATAGTAAAAATTTTACACAGAGTTACAGTCAGGATGATGTGCTGACGGTGTCTTTATTGCTTAATATGCATGCATGCATGCTTGCTTGCTTCTTGGTAGGTTCATCATGATGTACGGTAGTAATCTTACGGAAGAACATTGCGTACGGGTGCTTGTCCGGCACGTTTCAACGACGTCAATTTCCTCTCGCTTTCTTCTCCAACTGGATGCAGCAATGCTCTCTTCCTTATTTGCATTGTGTGGCCTGGTGGTAAACGACGCTGACGTGCTTTAGCCGCCAAATCAAACCGCGTATCTATAGTGAATTAATAAGTTTTTCATGATTAATCAGCTGCTGATCGAATTGCCGATGCAAGAAAGGCAAGAGGCTAATAATTAGGATATATCACAGAGTGATAGAGCTGTCGGTGTCTGAATTTAACTTGGACGGTTCTTTCACTGGAGTCTACACAGCATTTGAATGGTAGACAAATAGGAGCAGATATGTATGTACTACGGAGTAGTATACGTCATCTGAACAGAGTCATGTTTTTACATGCTTAGGCCCGTTTACTTCCCAAAATATGTGCGGACCCAAGTAGGAGACTTAGTCCGGATTGGTGATGAGTGATTGTCAATAGAGTTCACTTAGCATGTTGGTCGGCTTGTGTTGTGCAGATGTTGGGATCAGATGCCGTGCCGATGGACTGTGAGTGGTGAAGGACGGACGCGGGACTTGAGCCAAGGGACTTGGACGCCGGAGCGCCAGCTGCGGTGGCGGACACTGCGACTTCGACAGGCGCGATCGAACATGGCCAGGAGACTCGAGCAGTACGCAAGGCTGGCGGGATACGACCCAGAACGGTTTTCAGGTTTAGGCCTCAAAACCCGGGCGGAGCTGCTTCCGGCGGGAATCGGGGCGACACGTGGCGGAATCTCCGAGGTTGCTTCAAAGCGACGGTGAAAGGTCCTAAATGGCTAGAGGGGGGTGAATAGCCTATAAAAATCTACAAACAACACTTAACAAGCCGATTAGTAACAATAACAAGCTTTGCAAAGCACTAACTCTAAACTATACTACGCAAGCCACCTAGACAAGTATACTACACTATGATCACTAGTTCACACTCAAAGGTTATGTCACTACTAAACACTACTCCTAAGTAAGCAACTAACTAACAAGCTACACACGAGAGTAAGTACACAAAAGTAAAGAGAGAAGGTGATTTCAATACTCCCGGTGTAGAGAAGATATGAGGTCCAATATAACCAATCAATCAAATACAAGGGAAATCATCGGTAGAGAGATGACACAAGATTTTTTTACCGAGGTTCACTTGCTTGCTGGCAAGCTAGTCCTCGTTGTAGCGATACACCCACTTGGAGGTTCACGCGCTAATTGGCATCACACGCCAAACCCTTCTCAAGGGTGCCGCACAACCAACACAAGATGGGGATCCACCAAGCTACGAGCAATCCACTAAAGATGTCTTTCGCGATCTCCCGCGGGGATAGGCTCAAGAACCCCTCATAATACCTTGATCGGAGGCGGAGACAATCACCAACTCCCCTCAACGATCCTCGCAGCTCCAAGCCGTCTAGGAGTCGGCAAACTCCAAGAGTAACAAGAGAAACCGCTGCGAAATACCACTACCAAGTGCCTCTAGATGATCTCTATCAATGCAATGCACTTGATGCTCTCCAAACTCACCAAATGATGGACACAATCAAGTAGGATGAGTGAGAGTGGAGTGGGAAGGCTCACAAGTATGTTATGATGTTTAGGAGTGCCAAAAGGTGCTCCCCAAACCGGCCAAGTGACTATTTATAAGCCACACACAAAGAACTAGCCGTTTAGACTTTTCTGCGTACCGTCGGACTGTCCGACGGCCAGACCGTCGGACTAATCTGCACGGTCCGACGCCCCGGATAAACGCCACGTGTCACTACCCGTTTGAAGTCGAACGTTGGATCACAACGGCTAACTTCCCGCGCTAAACGAACCGTCGGACGGTAGGCCGTCGGACCAATCCTTACGGTCCGACGCCCACCGCCGTTGCACCGTCGGACTGAAAATACACGGTGCGTCGGACCAAACGAAACCACGGTCCGACGTTTCCAGAGAGCTCCCCGAGCCCTGAAAACCGTCGGACGTTGGTCCGACGCTCACCGTCGGACTAACGCCGAGAGTCCGACGCTCCTCTGCTCTCCACGTGTCACCTCTTCGTCGCTTTGCACCGTCGGACGCTTCGGACAATAGTCCGACGCTCCAAAACTGAGCGTCCGACGCTCTCAGCAGTGTTAGCCGTCGGACCGAAACTAATGGTCCAACGCTCTGTGACTCTAAGGTCCGACGCTCTATTTTCTTATTGAAACGTTTCCGAAATTCGCCGAATCCTGCCTCGCAAGCTCGGCAGGAGGAAGAGAGGACCAAACCCTCTCTAACCCTCAAACTTCACCCCATTTCTTAAGGCACTAACACTCCAAAGTATCTCTCACTTAGGTGCACGTGTGTTAGCCTTTTCAAAGAGTTTTCCACGGGTCAAGTTAGTGTCACTAGCATCTATATGCATATGCAATGATCATGAACACCTAGTGGCACTTGATGACCGTATTTCATCAATGATTTCGCCTCTCTTGATGGTACGGCTATCTATCCTAAACATGATCACTCCCTCTATGGAGTCTTGATTACCAAAAGCAAAAGAGCTCCTATGGATTATACCTTTGCCTTGAGCTCCTAGCTTTTTCACCATCTCTTGATGAAGCTTGTGAACTCCTTTTGATGATGGACTTATACCATTTGTATGGATGCCGTCATTGCCCTTCACTTGTGGCCTCCACCGACCCGGTCCATTGCTCCATCTTGTTGTTTGCTAATCATTCTTATGAAACACTTAGAGCAATCGTTAGCAAACTAGGTTTCATCAATTACCCAAAACCAAACATGGGCTTTCAGACGGCAACTCGAGCACGAAGCGGGGTCATCCGATCATATCCTTACTCACAGGCTGTTCCAGAATATCTCAGGATTAGCTGGCTCGCCTAAATAAGCAGTAGTTAGTGATTAGGGGGTTATTTGCAAATGTACACTGACGATAAGAAGGGGGTATGGCAGCCCCTCCCCTCTTTACCTCCCTCGTTCTCATTTTCCCCCATCCCTTGAGGTCCACTCCCAAACCCTGGTAGTGTAAACACTCGTGTTTGTGCCGGAAAATCGAGGCCCTAACCTCGTGTCGTCTCCGGTGTTTAGAGTAAGTTCTTGTGTTCTTATGGTGACCTTCGAGTCCCTTGTGTTTTGAGCTTCGATTCGCAAGTTTCTTGTTGTTTTGATCCGTTCTTCTTGCTTGAGCATGTTGTCTACCATGTGAAGAGCCTTTCTACCGAGGGAAATCGTTTGGTTTGAGCTATACACGTAGATCGAGCGAGTTCTTCACCATGGGCGATTTTGAGGTCAAGTTTGGGGGTGATTCGATTTGTCGGTAATTTGCTTCGAATTGGTTCTTGATCTTTTAGGAGTTGGTTCTATACTACCTTGGGACCTCATGGCCGAAAAATCGTGGTAGTTCATCTCCATTTGGTCAAGATCTCTTCGATTTTAGTTTCGGGCGTTTTTGAGTTCGTTCTCGGGGTGTTTTCTGTCCAGTCGCGGACAGTCCGAGCCTGGGGGCCGGACAGTCCGGGTGTCGGGGGCCAAGCAGTAGTGCAGCAGTTCTGCTCGGTTAAGACAGTCGCGGACTGTCCGCCGGTGAACCGCAGACAGTCTGAGCCTGTACCCGAGGGCTTCCAGTGAGGTTTCCGAGAGTTGTGTTTTTGGGATTTGTGCGTCGGACAGTCCGGTCCTCATGTGCGGACAGTCTGAGCCTGTGTCCCGACAGCAGGCAGTTTGTTCTCCCTCGCTGGAATTTTAGCGAGTGAACAGCGGACAGTCCGGAGGCTGTGTGCGGACAGTCCGACGTTGATCTCGTGACAGTGCACAGTTTCTATCCGAAACACTGTTGGTCGTCTGGTCGTGCCGGCGGACAGTCCGGACCTGACCTCGGACAGTCCGGTCCTTGTACGGCGGATAGTCCAACCCTAGACTGCGGACAGTCCGGGTCTGGACAGTGTGTTCTCGGTTGTGTGTTTGCTTCCGCGTTTCCTCCGTGGTTTCCGAGTATCCCGCTGTGCTTCTCTAGCACCCAGTCACGTACTGACTCGTGGATATCTCATTTGGGCTTCTTGGTTCTTGGGATCGTGATTGGGACAGCAGCCTCTCAAATATTTCGGAAGAAATTTTTGAGGCTCCTATTCACCCCCCTCTAGTCGCCTTGCTCGGTCCTTCAATATGCCACTATTCACCATCACATCTCTATCATGTCAATTGTACTTTTCGCCTGCATGGAGGACTAAATGAAGTAGCAGTTGTTGCATGTTTGTACTTTATGCGTGGCTAGCTCGAGATGAATCTTTTGAGTCTACTTGGACCATGATTGAACAAAAGTTATTAAATACAAACGAAAGTGCTATAGTACAATTTTTCACCACTTTCCCCAAACTAAACGGGCCTTATCTGTTCATCTCCTCATCCGATTCAGCAGACCGGCTACGTTACAGCTGGTGCTGACTGTATCTCGTTCCTGCTGGTTTGACAATTTGACTGGGGTATGAGCCACCGTGGAACAGTACTTTTGTCTTATAACAAATCGACCGGAGAAATTAGATGTAGTCAAAATAAAGTTCGGCCAGGTCAGTGGCATTCTGACTTTAGGGCACCTACCGATTCATTCGCACTTTGTACTGCAGGAGTACACGTGTAGTTCTCCGAATCCAGATGGTTTTGAGTTTTTGACTTGACTTCTTCAGTGATAGATGTAGTGCTACACATGTACCGCAACCTTTCACTACCAAAATGCAGTCAGTTTGGTCCAGGATGTCCACACACCACAAAGATAGTAGGGATATTAATTATTTAGACCTAATTAAACCAAATTTGCTCCAGGCATTAGGTGTGGAATGTTTTTCTCTATAAAAGACTTCAATTAGAGCAGTTGACCTCAGTGCTACTAGCAGTAGTACTAGTCATCTGCCCATCACTGTGTAGTATACTATTTTCTGGTGCAATCATTTTGTGTCGCTGGCTTGTCTGGTTAGATCCGATATAATAGTTTAAATTTTTGTTTATTACATCGAATATTTTATGAGCTATTGCATGGACTTTTTAGATATCAATAAAAAATAAATTATAGATTCCGTCGCTAAATAGCTGAGACAAATTTATTAAGCATTATTAACACTGTATTGGCTCATGTTTACTGTAGCACAACATTATCAAATCATGGACTATTTAGACTTAAAGAGTTTTTCTCGTAAATTAGTCGTAATCGGTATAATTAGTTATTTCTAGTCTACATTTAATATTCAATGTGTCAAACATCCGATATCGTCTACTCTGGTCTTGGGATAGGCTGTAAAATTTTGAAGATAAATTAAACGAGGTCTCAGTAGTGCAATAGACATATATCGTCTACTCTGGTCTTGGGAGAAATATTCCATGAGATCATTTCAATCACAATTAAAAAAAAAGAAAAGAAAATTGACTATTCAGGCCAGGTCCACAAATTAAACACCATATAGCCGGAATTATCCCTGACCACGCATGTGGACCTCTCTGTCCTACACCACGATCAAAATCAGTTTTGACTCCATCTTTTCAGTTCTCACATAAAAAGCTACATTTACTTAGGATGATGAATAGATATCGGGGAACAATGTTTTCTCAGAGAAATTACACCTGTCAATAACTATTTCAATATCACATTTTAAAACATAATAACATTAGTATATTCTTTTTCAATTGTTAATCTAAGACATTCCCTTTCATCCATTCTCCTAATTTATTGTGGACACTAAAAAAGCTATATTATTTCTCTTTGAGAAAAATAGCGGCCATAGAAATAATAATCCTTGCTGACCTAGCGGTCGGTGGGGAGGGACGACATGAGCGTGCGTGGCCATGCCCATGCGGTGACGATAGGGGCCGGGCCGGGCCAGGCCAAGCCAAGCGGCGGCCGGCTTGCAAAAAGACGTCAACGGCGGCCACCGGCCCACCGCCTCCGGACAGGGTCCGTCGGTGAGCATGCGCTTTTGCTAATGTTGCAAGCCAATGGCAGGCTCACAACACTGCACCGGCATGCCACTTTTTTAATCGCCAAATTATGGCGCCAATAATTAGCTTGGCTTAAAAGTTGGGGTCCAAATTAAATCAAGCACTGCTTCCTCTTCGTGTCCTCAAATTTTGTCAGAGGTCGCTTTCTGCTACCGGCTCGAGACGTACGCTTGTACTGTTGCTAAATAGAATTATTATAAATGCCTGGTCTAGAAATATTCGTTTAAGCAATGTGTGTGTTATATCATATTTTCTCTCCAATATGCTGGAGAGGTGTACATGGCACTTACTTCTTAGGAGGAGCGAAGGCAATTTTACAAAGTAGCTAGGTGCCTAGGTGCCCGGGTTAATCAGCAATTTAGGGTCCGTTTGGATCATGTCCACCTGGTAGCTGCATGACATGCCACGAATGATTAAAGTATTTGGATCCCTAAATTATTGTGTCTGGTTAAAGTGAGAAACTTTTATTTTATCTAGGAGGTGGGGGTGGGGGGGGGGGGGGGGGGGGGATTGGGCTTCCAGCATCCACAATACTCCAAAGTCATGTCTTTCATGGATTATGATATCATGGTAATCAGGGATTTTGATTATAATAGTTGATAATATTATAATCAATATTGTTGATCATAATTTGATTATATAACCTTATCATTATAATCATAGAGTACCCAAATGGGGTATAAGATATATGAAAGCATAGGCCTATTTTTAATTAGGTAATTATTTGACAGTAGAGACATGCATGGATGGTGTCTGGTCACTTGTTTCAAATAATAAGAGCATTGGCCCAATTTTAACTATGTAATTTTGTAGTCACTTGCTTCAATTAATAAGAGCATTGGCCCCATTTTAACTATGTAATTTAGTAGTAGTAGAGACATGGATGGTGTCAGGTCACTTGCATCAGTTGTAATTATATACATGATGACGCAGAGGGCTATAAATGATTAATTCTAGGTTACTTGCTTCAACAACAATTAGTGGTTGTAGGTCTTACATTATGAGTCGCAGGGCTAAGCAGCCAACCAAAGTGGAATAGGTTACCTCAATGTCAAGCGCATCATTGCATCTAATTCATTCCTACCTTCTAATGCAAACAAAAGTAGACAATGTGGACCAGATCGACTGTCCACCGGTCCATGCACGCATCATGTGTTTCGCATTGGAGTGGACCACTAGTAGTGGAGCCAGACATGTCTCTGAACCACCGATCTTGCAAAAAAAAAAAAAAAAAATGATGTTCCAGCTGTTAAACAAAGCCAACCTGAATTACTGAACCAACCAGCTTGAACAAGAACAGAATATTTCAGTATCCATTGAGCTTTTCGGTACATGATAAAATGAGCATGACTCTGAAGTCTGAAGACGAATTCTTTCTCACATTCAGGTAGTGTAGTTAGATCGAGTTTAGTGTGACTAACAGCAAGTGCAGGAGGGCCACACAGACAGAAGGGAAATGCAGAAAGAATCCTATTCTGCCCACCACAGGCACAAGCACACAACGCAACAAGGGGGAAGGATGACCAGGAAGACGACCTCCATCCAGCGATAGCCATGTATGCGTTTCGTGGACAGGCCAGGTGTCAAGGGCGTCAAGCCCAAGAACGGGCGGACCTCGGCTACGTAGTTCGTAGCCTTGATCCATGGTAGCCGGCGGGGTTTTGCCCCCACGCCGATGAACGTCGCCGGGTTATGCCCCCTGGCGGCTGAAGAGAAGAAGGAGGGATTAGATAGGTATAATCTTTTCTTACCTCTGAATGTGCGGTTACAGGAGATAAATGGCCTCAGGCCCAACCAACCGGAGCAACAAGCTCCTCTAATTTAGGAACTAATAATAGAAAGATAACAAATAATGGAAGGCTATTAATCAGCTAACAATTCCTTCCTTCTCAGCCACTATCGTGACTTGTGGCCAGGGCTGGGCCCTGCTCCGCCTGAGCCTGCTGCTCGGCGCGTTCCCGGGCGCGGCGCACGTCCCTGGCTCGGCGACGCCTGGTGTACTTGCGCCCGAACATGACATCTCCCTCCCCGCCGAGAATCAGCTTGTCCTCGAGCTGGAACGCCGGGTACTTGGCGCGGAACGCCGCCGTGTTTTCCCACGTCGCCGAGGCAGCTGAAGCACCCTGCCACTGGACGAGGACCTGGGGCACACCACTGATGATGCGATAGCGCACCGCTCGCCCAGGTTCGGGGTCAATGGCGCCATGTCGGAGAGGAGGCAGAGGCGGTGCTGCAGCTGGAGGCTCTCCTTGGAACTTCTTCAACAGCCCCACGTGAAAGACGTTGTGAATGCGGGCGCCCGCTGGTAGGGCAAGCCGCACAGCGACGTCGTTGATGAGCTCGATGACCTGGTACGGACCGCAGAAACGGGCCTTGAGCTTGCCGCCGGTGGCCTGGGGCAGTGAGGAGGCCGAGCGCTGGCGAAGACGAAGCAGCGCCCAGTCACCAACTTGGTAGCTGACATGACGATGATGGCGGTCGTAGAACAGCTTCTGAGTGGCTTGAGCTTGCTCCAGGCGGGCACGGACATCAGCCAAGAACTTCTCGGGTTCCGCCATGGTCTTGGCAACTGCCGGCACCCTGGTGTCGCCGGGCTCATACGAGCGGATGGACGGCGGATCGCGCCCGTAGACGACGCGGAACGGCGTATCACGCAGCGACGACTGGTAGGCAGTGTTGAACAAGTACTCCGCCCACGGCAGCCACCGGAGCCACTGCCGCGGCCGATCGCCCGTCAGACACCGTAGGTACATGATGATGACGCGGTTGGCCGACTCGGACTGCCCATCCGATTGCGGATGGAACGCCGTCGTCATGTGGAGCTTGGTACCCATCAGCCTCATAAGTTCCTGCCAAAACAGAGACGTGAAGACAGTGTCCCGGTCGGAGACCATGGACTGCGGTACCCCATGGAGGCGGACGACTTCACTGAAGAATGCTTGGGCGACGGATTCGGCGGAGTAGGGGTGGGCCAACGGGATGAAGTGGCAATACTTGCTCAGGCGATCCACCACGGTGAGAATGACTGACTTCCCGCGGACGCGCGGCAAGGCTTCCACGAAGTCAAGCGCGACGTCGGACCATATGGCCTGCGGCACCGGAAGCGGCATCAAGAGGCCCGCCGGGTAAAGATGCTCAGACTTGTAGCGCTGGCAGACCGCGCAAGCCCGCACCAGCGCCTGCACCTCCTCCTTCATGTTAGGGAAGTGGAAATCACGTCGGAGGCGGTGCAAGGTACGATGAACGCCCTCGTGTCCGTCCTCATGGACCGCCCGGAGGAGCTCCTGGAGCAGTGGCGACGCTGTCGGGATGTAGAGGCGCCCCCCAAACAGCACCATGCCGTCGACGATGGTCCAGGTCACAGGCCGGCTCCCGGCAGCGATCTCGGTGTGCAGTGCCACCAGAGCCGGGTCCTGGAGCTGTGCTTGGCGGAGTCGGTCGACGAAGTCAAAGCGCGGCCCGGAGATGGCCAGCAGCTCCCCATCCTCAGTATCCCGCCGGGACAGCGCATCTGCGACGGCGTTAGCCGCTCCCGGCTTGTACTCCACGGAGAAGTCGAAGCCCAGCAACTTGCCCACCCAATGGTGCTGTGGAATGGTGGACAAGCGCTGGTCCAGCAGGTACTTTAGGCTGTAGTGATCAGTCCGGACGACAAAGCTGCGCCCCCACAAGTAAGGTCGCCAATGGCGGACTGCCTGGACCAGCCCAATGAGCTCCCGCTCGTAGGCGGCGAGCGCCCGGTGTCGCGGCGCCACCGGCCGGCTGTAGAAGGCGATCGGGTGGCCGTCTTGGATGAGAACAGCCCCGAATCCATGGGATGACGCGTCGCACTCGACGACGAATGGCTTGGCGAAGTCTGGCATGCCCAACACCGGCGCGGTGGTGACTGCGGCTTTGAGCGCGGCGAAGGCTGCAGTCGCCTCATCACTCCAAGCGAAGCCGTCCCGTTTGAGCAGGGCGGTGAGGGGTGCCGCGATGGAGCCGTAGTTGTGGATGAACTTGCGGTAGTAGCCCGCCAAGCCGAGGAATCCGCGGACCGCCCGCGGGGAACGGGGCACCGGCCACTCCACGATGGCCTGCACCTTGGCCGAGTCCATGGCCACGCCTGCCGCCGAGATCGTGTGGCCGAGGTAGGCGACCGACAGAACGCCGAACGCACACTTGGAGCGCTTGACGAATAAGGAGTGGCGACGGAGCTCGGTGAGGACGATGCGAAGGTGCCTGAGGTGGTCCGCCCAAGACATGCTGTAGATCAAAATATCATCAAAAAACACTAGCACGAAGCGACGAAGGAAAGGACGAAGCACGTCATTCATGAGCGCCTGGAACGTGGCCGGGGCGTTGCACAGCCCAAACGGCATGACGAGGAACTCGTAGAGGCCGTCATGGGTGCGGAAAGCCGTCTTGTGGACGTCATCGGCCCACATTTGCACCTGGTGGTACCCCGACCGTAGATCGAGCTTGGTGAAGAACTGCGCGCCATGGAGCTCATCCAGCAGCTCGTCGACGACCGGGATGGGGTAGGCATCCTTCACCGTGATGGCGTTCAGCTCGCGGTAGTCGACGCAGAAACGCCACGAGCCGTCCGGTTTCTTGACTAGGAGCACCGGAGAGGAGAAGGCTGAATCGCTTCGCCGCACGATGCCCTGCTCCATCATGGCCTCGCACTGGCGTTCCAGCTCGTCCTTGTGCGCGGCGGGGTAGCGATATGGGCGGACCGCCACCGGGGCCGAGCCGGGCTTGACAGTGATGCGGTGGGCGCGCCCCCGGGCCGGTGGCAGGCCGGTTGGCGCCGCGAAGATGTCCTCAAACGCGTCCAGCAGCTCGTCGAGAAGGGGCTCAGTCACTGGTGTGGCCGCATGCAGACGTGGAGGGGACGGGGGTGCAGTGCCGCGCCAGCACACGGTCTGCCCTTCGTGCTGGAAGGCCATGGTGCCGGCCGCCACGTTCCAGACGATGTCACCCAATGGCGCCATCCAGTTGGTGCCGAGGACGACGTCGTAGCCCGCCAATGGCATGAGGTACAGGTCGACGGTGAAGGTCATGCCATCGATGACGATCGGAGCTTGACGGAGGACACCAGGGCAGGAGATGCGCTCCCCGTTGGCCACTGTGGCCGTCATGCGAGGGCGCGTCTCGACGGGCAGCCCCGCGCGCTGGGCCGCGGCCTCGCCGATGAAGCTGTGCGTGGAACCCGTGTCGACGAGCGCGGTGAGGTCTGCTGCCCCCACACGTACGCGAAGCTGGATGGTGCTGCTGACGGCCACCCCGGCAACCGCGTGGAGGGAGAAGACGGGCGCCTCCCCAGGGCTCGTCGTCCTCAGCGAGTTCGACGCCGTCGATGTAGAATATGCGGCGACACACCCGGTTGTGGCCGCGTGAATAGGGCTCATTGCAGTTGTAGCAGAGGCCCAAACGACGCCGTTCCGCCTGCTCCTCCGTGGTAAGGCGCTTGGTTGGTGGGCCCCCTTCCCTGGCCGGTGGTGCTGGGAGGGCCAAGGGCACCCTGGGCGCGGGCAACGCCTGCTGTGCGGGCGCTGGCAGGACGGGCGGTGCGGGAGCCGCCGGGCGAGGTGCTGGCGCCGGCAGGATCGCCCGGGGTGCCGCTCTGGGGGCCGCCTGGCTGAGGCGATCCAGCTCCACCAACTCCATCTGACGCGCCAAGCTCATGGCCGCCGCGAGTGAGGACGGTGCGTGGACGCGCACTTGATGGCTAAGCGGGGGCAGCAGACCGCCGGTGTAGAGCTGCACCCGGCGGTCTTCGTCGAGACGGCCGGCGCGAGGAAGAAGCGCTTGGAACCTGTTGGAGTATTCTTCGACGGTCCCCGTGCGGCGGCACTCGGAGAGTTCGAAGAGGGGCGCCGAACGCAGGGGCGGCCCGAACCGCAGCTGCAGAAGCTCCTTGAAGCGCCCCCAGGGCGGCGTGCCTTCATCCTCTTGGAGCTGGATGAACCAGAACTGGGCAATGTCCTCCAGATTGTAGGAGGCCATCCACACGCGCTCCTCCGGCATGGTGCGCTGCTGGCGGAAATAGGACTCGCACCGATTTATGAACAGCAACGGATCAGACTTGCCGTCAAATCGGGGAAAATCCAATTTTTGGAACCGGGGCGGTCGATCGGTATGGTGTTGGCCGTCCTGGTGGCTACTCGCCGCGGAGGACTGGGCAGCTTTCTCCTTGAGGCCCGCCACATCGGCGGAGAGGGTCTTCAACATCTGGACGACGTCGGCGAGGCTGGGTTCACCGTCACCCATGGCTGGATGCACAGAACAAGACGCAGCCGATGATTGTAGGGAGGATGGTGGGGCTGGTGGTGGTGCGGTGGAAGCAGAAGGGCTGGAGGCGGCGGATTGGGAGGATCGACGCGACGCTGATACCAGGTTGTCAAGGGCGTCAAGCCCAAGAACGGGCGGACCTCGGCTACGTAGTTCGTAGCCTTGATCCGTGGTAGCCGGCGGGGTTTTGCCCCCACGCCGATGAACGTCGCCGGGTTATGCCCCCTGGCGGCTGAAGAGAAGAAGGAGGGATTAGATAGGTATAATCTTTTCTTACCTCTGAATGTGCGGTTACATGAGATAAATGGCCTCAGGCCCAACCAACCGGAGCAACAAGCTCCTCTAATTTAGGAACTAATAATAGAAAGATAACAAATAATGGAAGGCTATTAATCAGCTAACAATTCCTTCCTTCTCAGCCACTATCGTGACTTGTGGCCAGGGCTGGGCCCTGCTCCGCCTGAGCCTGCTGCTCGGCGCGTTCCCGGGCGCGGCGCACGTCCCTGGCTCGGCGACGCCTGGTGTACTTGCGCCCGAACATGACACCAGGCTTATCAATTCTCACTCACCGAATTGATCACCTCCCAGGCCGTAGGTCGCCGCAAACGGCCGTCGCATTCTTACAGCCTTGCAGTGCCAAGGAGATCGACAGGCGGCGTCGCCCTCAGCAATGATGTATCCATACATCACTGAAGACGTCATCAAGGACAGCAATCAGGAATTAGTTTTTGTGAACTATGACACACAAGTGATCGGTCTTTGAGCACAATCGATATATAAAGCATCCAGAGTAATTATGGAAGTATATGTCACATGAGCACTGTTGCTAATTACCTGCACATGCATGTTGCATGTTATTGTACTTGATCTTCCAAAAGATGGAGAGATGAACTCATCATACTATAATGCTAGAAACCGGCCACCTGGCTGGCTGTGGTTGGAATTATAAAAAGAAACTGGGTGTGGTTCAGAAGACAGTGGTGTATCGAATTTGGTCCAACTAACATACATATGTATAACATATTATATCCTGGCATTCCGCGGAGCATATGTTGTGTGTTTAGGTGGACTGATGCCACTTCCCTACATTTTTCTATGGCCGAGAACGCTTCTCAGTTCCACCGAGCATACCTCGTGATTCTTGTACATACATACAGTCAGAAAACCTTTTAGCCGATCGATAGTTAGTTTTTGTGCACTACTCATGAAAGGAATCAGTCTTTGAGCACAATCGGTAATAATGCATTCAGATTATTGGAACTGAAGTGTGTCACATGAGCACGCACTGTTGCTAATTACCTGCACATGCAAGCTGCATATTAGCGTACTTGATGTCGCATAAGATGCAGAGATTAACTCATCACCAAGTTGCGAAGGATCTCCTGGCGGCTCAGACGGCAAGACAGGTGAATAGGCTCTTGCTTCAAGAGGAGTCGTCTCCTGATCAAGAGAAGGAAGGACTCTGCATGATATGCTCAAGAAAATGGATTTTGGCCTCAAGGAGGCTCTGATGGATATATCTTCTTGTTAGCCTAGTTACTAAGTCTGTAATAATCATTAGTTCCTATTCCTGCTAATCTTCTCTTGTAACTCTGTTCAGTTGTACAGTACATGTATATATGCATACTGTCAGAAAACAGAAAACTTGTCAGCCCATCGATCGTCATCATCGAGCTTCACATGTATGGTTGCTTTTCTTTGCTCTGTTCGCTAGAGCTGAAAAGTTAAGCTGGTTTTAGCTGAAGCTGATCTGTTATAAGAGGAAATTATTATGAGAGGAAATATTGTTTCAGAGTTAAAAAATAAGTGTTATTTTTTATCTCGTCAGTCTTGTTTCCTTCTGACCACCTGCTAGCTGCGTGACATACTGACATACCACAAATTAATAATTATCGGCATCCTACTACGGCCGATCAATATTCTGCCTGGAATGGTACTGGTAGTACTACTTGTTAGGAGTATACCGTTAATGGGCTGCCCAATTTACAAACAGGCCCTGGGCCGTGGGCACCAAGCAGCACAATACAAAAGCTGACGAGCTACAACGGAAAAAGTCTATTTTTTCTCCCTCAATTTTTTTAGGAAGTCTCCTTTTTCTCTCCAAACCGCAAAACTGCACAAATCACCTCCCTTAATTTTTGAAACAATGCTAGTTACCTCCCTAACACGGTTATAAGCGGTTTTGAAGGTGGTTTTGTCTTTTTATTTTTTTTATTTTGGCTAAATATTTTAAAAATCATAGTAAATCATAAAATAGAAAAACAAATTTTGTTGGACTTCACATGATTAGATCTACACAGTAAATATATAATATGGTATATTTTAGTATAAAGTTTTTCTGTGGATTTAGATCTAATCTTTTCTATAATATTTAGAAAAAATCATAATTACAGTTTTCTATGGTCCATCATCAAGTGGAGATCAAGCGCTTCTCAGTTGGAGTTTGGCTAGGAGTTCAAGGCAAAGGTATATCTTGTAGGAGCTCTTTGTTTTCGGTGATCAAGACTCTTTAGAGAGAGTGTGATCACATTTCGGATAGGCAACAGTACTATTAAGACGAGACTCTTTAGAGAGATGATCACATTTAGGATAGGCAGTTGTGGTATTAACATGGGGAAACTCGTTTGTGAGATCTGGTTATCAAAGTGCCACAGGATGCTTATGCATATAGATGTTAGTGAGCATTAACAAAACCTTTTGAAAAATGATTGTGAAAATTATTGCGATTTCTGGTGATGTCTCTGTGGAAAAATATGCACCGGACGCTGGTTCGGAGCATCTTGTGGCTAACCCTAAGGGAGACTCAGCCGATAGAAGAGCACCGGACACTGTTTTGATCTCTTTGGAACCTTACTGGAACCACACCTGCGTTCATGTCCGGTGACCTGAAAGGAGCGTCTAGTGTGAACGAGATGACTGGAAACCGTTGGAAGCACTAGACGCTCGAGCGTCCGGTGACCTATCACCAGATATGTTAGGTGGAGCTCACTGGACTCTTTGTGCTGCGCGTCCGGTGGTTGAGGTGGAGCGTCCGGTGAACACGTAACTGTTGGCGCGCAACGGCTAGTTTCAAACGGTCGGAACACGTGTCCACGGACGATGCACCGGATGCTGCTCTGGCGCATCCGGTGACTTTTACTCCGTCTTTTTTCGAAAGAAGAAATATAAGATGTTCTTTTGTATTACATATATACATATCATCTATATGTACCGCATATATAATATACATTGTATATCGAAGTATATAGTAAAAAATTATATATATATATATATATATATATATATATATATATATATATATATATATATATATATATATAAAATTATTTCCTACTCCCTGGGAGTAGGTACTCCCATGTTTATATCTCTAAATTTTCTATGGTCCGAAAAAATATACGTAGACGAAGAATACTAACCTATATAGAGTAGTATGTGGTTATACTTTTCTGTTATCCATATAGTATATGGTTATACTTTTTAATATACTACTGTAGTGTATTTTAGTAATATATTTAAAAATATGGACTCTGATGCAAAAATTTTGCATATTAAGATTTGAAGTATCTTATTAAGTATCTAAACATACTCAAACTGATAAATTAGTATGCACGCATACACAATATGGTTTATTGATGGTGTGTGTCTATATATATATATATAAAATTTAAAAGTGAGACAATGCATGTAATCTAACGTTATGGTACATTGAATTGAAAAAAACACAAATACTACGAGGTACATACAAACCTACAAAATCGAAACCAACGGCGTGCTGCAAACGGGCGACCCAGCTCATCACCCACGATACGAAAGCAGTAGAGCGACACGAACAGAACCTGGGGCGCAGCCCACCATCGACGACGGTCACGCCGGTGCCGTTTTGATTTTGAACGGCTGCCTGGCTGGCTGTGACAGCCTTCTTCTGGAATCGACCATGGAAGCGGCCGGGGAAGGAACCGCGGCGCGGCAAGCGAAGGCACCCGTAATGCAGAAGAAGGCGAGTAATGGCGATGCCGGCAAGCGGACGCCCGCGGAAGAGAAGAAGGGATCATCCTCGTCGGAGAAGAAGGCGAGGAAGACCGACGACGACAAGTCTGCCAGCGACGAGGAGAAAGCCCCTACATCGGCCGACGAGGGGAAGGATGGCAACAAGACGAAGGCGCAGGAAGCGGCGAAGGACGGCGACGACAACAAGGGCGATTGCAAGAAGGAGGAGAGGAAGGGCTACGGCGACGAGGAGAAGACCCCGGCCGACGAGGGGAAGGATGGCAACGAGAAGAAGGCGCAGGAAGCGGCAAAGGACGGTGACGACAACAAGGTCGACGGCAAGAAGGAGGAGAGGAAGGGCGACGGCGGCACGGCCAACGACCTCAGCCTCTATCTGGTGTTCGGCGTCATCGCACGTCCGCCGAGCAAGGAGGCTGCGCACTCCTCTCCAAGGAGTGCGAGCGCCGGCTTCGAGTGAGATCCTTCTTCAAAGCGCATCTCGCACCTGGCCTCCTCCACGACGACGTCTCCAAACTCCTCGTCCTAAAGCCGACGGGGGAGGTGCACAACCTGGGTACAATCACCCGATCATCTTTGGGACCAGTGGCAGAGCCAGGAACAATTTTGAGGTGTGGCAGGGTTTAAAAAATCCAAACATGTATAGTGAAATTATATGGGCCCATAAAAGTATTATGATTACTTTGTGACTAGTATATACAAAATATATAGTAGTTCTAAGTAGATTTAATAATAGGAAAAGATAGACTAGTTGGATTTATAGAATTATAATTATGCAAATTAAATAAGTACCTTGCATTACCTATCTGCTCTTCTTTGGTGCCATCGTCGCACAATCAGGAACAGCGTCGCAGCCGCGGATCCGCCGGCCACGGCGTCTAGTTGTCGCACCGATGTTCTATCGTTATAGAGTTGTGATCGGATCCTAGAATAGGTATGTACGAACAGATGGAGGCTTGAAGCAGTAGATCGATCATCAGGGTCATTATTATAGAGAGGAAAAGAACGACATATATTTTGCTGAATAGTCGGATAGATTAGTCTCTGTAGCCATTCGGATTGCTAATTACAGCCCATCAAAATGAAATCCACCAGCCCAAGAGCCACCGGACACAACAGATGACCAACATGCATCGGCATATGCGTACATATACCATGTATATGCAGTATTTTATATAGACTTTTAGGTATGGCGTGACAACGTGGAGTATGAGATGCCCGTCCACACCAAGGACAGAGAAGAGTACCTCGTCTACCACAAACCCGATCTGCCGCCGCTCCCTCTGCCCTCTGCGTTCTTCCACGACAGGGTGCGGGAACTGGACAGCGAGCGAGAGCCATCTCCTATTGTGCCATAGCGGGGAGTATGTCTCGTTCTTACTCTGCAACCCGGAGCCAGATCTGTTCGTCCGACTGCCGACTCCCTACCCCGAGGTGAACGCTGCCCATACGGTACATGGCCAAGCTCGGCTCCTGGGGGAGATGACCGAGTTCACCGTAATCCTCCTCTCTACGCTGCCCGGCTCGGCCAACTTCTAGTCGTTATCCTCTTCCGACCGCGGCTAGGTCCTGGAGCAGATGGAGGACAAGAACATTGCTTTCGTTCTCGCGGGGTTTGGGCTCCGGGGATCTATGCCAGCAACACCGCTTCCTTCTACGGGATCAACAGCAAGACCGGAGCAATCATCGTCTACAACCTCAATGACGAGCACATCTCTCCTCGCACCACCGCCAACGGAGACCGAGGAACATCCCATCCTCAAGGGATGGGCGCTCAGCTCCACAGCCGCCGGCTACACATCTCAGCGTCCTTGGTGGGACCGTAGGCTTGCGAAGAACCGTACTTATCTCCAAGTCCAAGCTCCCGATGTGCTTTCCGTATGGGCCATGGGTGAAGATGGTGGATGGACCTCGGTGAAGCATCTTCGGGAGTTTGTTTCTTGGTTTCGTGAGTTCTTTCCAGCAATTCAGTTTCCCGTCGATGCTGCTCATGCTGAAACCATTTGGATCCTTGTGGTGAGGGATAAGAAGCTCTTTGTGCGTAGAAGGTGGTGATCATCTGCTGCCCCTCTTCGAGAGCGATCCTTTTCTGCATCTCATGTAACGCAGACGCTCTGCTTACTACGTCTGCATGTGAAGGCCCACATACTTAACAGATGGAACACAAACCGTGTCCTTTTTCCTATTTTGCACCGCGATTCTTCTCTCATCGCGCGCGTGTGTGAAGGGCACCGCCGCCACGGCTATATTTTTATTAGCTACATAGTAATTTTTATTTGTTAAGATCAGATAATTGTTGCACTCGTTATTATATTTTCCAATATTTGTATTAGCTATATACTAGTAATTTGATTTTTATTGAAATCAAATTTTTTTTGCTTTCAATCACTACCAGCACATATTCAAGTCGCTTTTATGGACCGCAAAGTCTCTTAGGGTATGGAGACGACAAAATTTCAGTAATTGGAAATATGATAGAGAAACTTAGTGTTGTTGAATGAGGTGTGAGGGGATGAGGTATGATAGAGAAACTATTATGGTGTTGTTGAATGAGGAGGGATGACCTCCTTTTATAGGGAAGGTAGGGAATAATACATGGTATATTCCCTGGATAATTTCTAAAAACCCCTAAATCAACCTCAAAAGTGAAGTTTAGATACATGGAATGTGCCAAACCTGACGGAACCAACATTGGAAAGGCCCCCAACTCGCGAAAGATGAGCCCGAAAGGTGCCAGTAGGGGCTCAGGTGAGCCCATGCCTTGGCCCAGGTTTCGTCTGGTGTACTTCTAATGATGTGTAGGCCACGCCTATGGAGGTTATTGAAAAGCCCTAGTTTGTTTTTGGTAATTGATGAAACCTAGTCACTAACCTAGGTTGCTAAGTGTGTAGCAAAAGAAAGGTTAGTGGGAGATGACATGGTGATCAAGTGAAGATCAAGTGATAAATGGTGAAAAAGAAAGGACAAGGAGCTAGAGGCTAAGGTTAAAATAAAGTTGCTCATTGTTTTAGTGATCAAGGCTCTTAGCGAGAGCGATCACATTTAGGATATATGACCGAAGTATTAAGCGGGGAATTACTTCTCAAACTCGATCATCAAGTGCTCTAGGATTGCATTCTCTCGCATACACTTGAAATCTAACCTAGAGAGACTAACATCGCCTTGCAACGTGTTCAAAATCTGCTAACACACGTGCCAAAGAGTGTGAAACACTTTAGAATTTAGCATATGTGAACAAGGCTGGCAAGATAGACTTGAGAGTGTGATCAAAAGAGCACCGGACGCTGCACCAGACATTGGCCGGAGCGTCCAGTGACTAACCCTAACACAGACTCAGTGCAGCAGAGTACACTGGACGCTGGAGTGTCTGGTGGATGTGCACTGGACGCGTCCGGTGTACATTTGTGCTCTCTGGAACCTCTCTGTTCCCGCACCGAACACATGAATAGTTTCTAGCCCGCGTACAGTGGTTTCGAACGAGTGTCCGGTGTGAAATCGTCTGACTACGTGTGTACACCAGACACAGAGTGTCCAGTGACTGAATGGCGGACGCGTCCGTGCGTCTAGGAGCTCTCTGAATGCTATCTAGACTGCCACAGCCACAGGACACTGGCGAGTGAGTGTCTGGTGCGTCAGTGGACGCGTCTGGTGTAAACTTGAACAACATGCGGGAAGTTTTCACTGTCGAGATCCGACGACCAAAGTTCAAACGCTGGGACACGTGGTGTCTATCAGATCACCGGACGCTGAGCACCGGACACTGCATGTCCGGTGGGCACGTCCGGTGCCCACGCAGAAAGATCAAAACAACTAGTTTTTTAGAGGGTGTTATAAATAGGAGTGTGGCTGGTTGGGGCATAACTCTTGTGCATTTTGATCTTCCTTAGCCTCTTGTGAGGCTAGCACACTCCCTCTAACTCTCTCCTCTTAATTCAACTTGAGATTTTGATTGAGAGATAGTGATTCTAGTGTTGTGATCTTCATCTTGCTTCTTTAGAGCACTTGGTGGCTTGGTGACAGAGTAATTCTTGTTGCTCTTGGTGATTGTCACCACCTAGCCGGTTTAGAGGTGGAGGAAGGTGTGGAGAAGCTTGGTGATTATGTTTGCTCACACCGGTGATTTCGAGGGGTTTGTGCCTACCCTGAGCGGAGTACTCAAAGGTGACCTTAGTGGATTGCTCATGTCATTGAGCTAATTCCTCCACGGTAGGTCCTTGTGGTGCTTTGTGTAGGCTTAGTGTGTGATACTGATTAGCCATCGGACCACTGGTTAAAGTCGACACAACAGGGACATAGCGTGCCGGCAAGCACGTGAACAGCGGGGATAAATCTTGGTGTTCATATTGTTTTCCTCACCTTCGAGTGAGTGACTTGGCATTTATCCCGGTGATTGGCTTCATCTCAAGGCAAAGGTATAACACCCCAAAACTTATCTCCTTACTTCTATGCAAAGTAGCTAGCTCTCTAGTTGATGTTAGTGTTTTCTTAGTTGTCGGGTACCAAAGTATGGGGTACCCAACTTCAATGCAAAAACACATATTCACAACACGGCCCAACCCAGGCAAAGCCTGTGAAAGCCCATGAAGGCCACACCTACGGAGGCCCATGACAGCGCTGCATCAGCGCCAGCCTACCCTCGGGAAAGCGGCATCCTCGGGCGCCAATTTTTCGATTCGCCCGAGCCTCCCCGAGAGAGCTCGGGAAAGCGGCACCCACGGGCGCCAATTTTCCAATTCGCCCGAGCCTCCCCGAGAGAGCTCGGGAAAGCGGCACCCTCGGGCGCCGATTCTCCGATTCGCCCGAGCCTCCCCGAGAGAGCTCGGGAAAGCGGCACCCTCGGGCGCCGATTCTCCGATTCCCTCGAGGGCGTGGACTTCACCGTCTACCCCGATGACTCATGGGAGGACGCGCCGAGCATCGTCACCGACTCCAACCAGTCCTACGTCGACCCCGCTCAGGAATGCTACCACTTGGTGCACCCCGACTGACGGACGGGTGGAGGACGTCCATTCGGGGGACGACAACGAAGCACCTTCTCCGCTCCAGCCACAGCTTCAGCAACACACCCCGCCTCCGGCGACTCCATGGCCTGCACGGTCAGCTCCGCCGCAAGACCCGGGGGCTGGGACATCTCGCCCCGCGCACAGGTCTCCGGAGCTAGAGCAGCTCCGAGAACTGGAGGCACGGATGGATGAGGACCGCCTGTGCCTCACCCAGCTGCGAGCCGCGCTCGAGCGCGAGGAGCAGCAGGGCACCGGCGGAGCAGCTCGTCGCCGGGCCCGGGATGTTCAGGTTTGTATCATCGCCGACGATGGAGCCGGGACACCAGGAGCCCTACCACGAGCAAGCCGCAAACTCACGGAGGCAGCAATGCTGCTCCGGAGCATGCTCGAGCCCTCCACCGAGGAGGCACGGTAGCTCAGGAACCAGCTCAAGGATCTCCTAGAGGATGCAGCCGTCCTCCAGGCGGAGAGTTCAGCGTCTCGCCATCGTGGCGCTGAAAGTCACCAACGTGGCGGTGCGGCGCGCCACGAGCGAGAGACCTCGGTGCATCCCGAGGTCCCAAGGGCCCCATCGGTTCACCAACGGCTTGGCAAGGACGTCGATGTCCGAGCCATCCTTCAAGCCCGCGGTCGGCGGAAGACCGATGGAGTCGCACGAGGCTACAACGTCCATCGGGGCAGACGCTACGACTCGGATGAGGACCGCGAGCCCTCACCCGAGCCCTCGGGTCCTCGCGTCTTCAGCGAGGCCATCCGAAGGGCCAGATTCCCGCCCCAGTTCCGACAGCCGGCCAACATAGCCAAGTATTCAGGGGAACCAACCCCGAACTGTGGCTAGCGGACTATCGTCTTGCGTGCCAGCTTGGCGGTGCGCAAGATGATCTCATCATCATTCGGAACCTACCCTTGTACCTCGCCGACTCTGCGAGAGCCTGGCTGGAGCATCTCCCTCCGTGGTTGATCTTTGACTGGAGCGATCTGGTCAAGATCTTCGTAAGGAACTTTCAGGGCACGTACGTGCGCCCTGGCAATTCCTGGGATCTCAGAAGCTGCAAACAGAAGCCGGGTGAGTCCCTCAGGGACTACATCTGGTGATTCTCTAAGCAGTATAATGAGCTGCCCCAGGTCGCCGACTCCGACGTCGTCGGAGCATTTGCTGCAGGAACTTCCTGCAAAGAGCTCGTTCATGAGCTAGGACACCAAACCCCTACCAGCGTCTCCGAGCTCATGAAGATAGCAACCAGCTTCGCCTCGGAGGACGAGGCGGTGGGAGCCCTCTTCTCCGACCCCAAGGGCAAGCAGAAGGAGGAGGCCCCTGAGGGCACCACTTCCCGAGGCCCAAACAACAAGAAAAGGAAGGGGAAGCGAAAGGCCCCCCTCCGCAGCGACTCCCTCGTGGCAGCCACCGAGCCCAAGGGGACACGCCCCCTCGGGGCCATTTCGACGAGATGCAAATCAAACCATGCCCTTATCACCAGGGTCTGGTGCATCACACGCTTGGACAGTGTGTGATGCTCAAAAAGCACTACGGCCGACAGGCGTTCAAGGACGATGCCGGCAAAAAGCCCGCAAAGGATCAGGAGGACAAGGACAGGAAGGACGACGAATTCCCGCCCATCGACAAGTGCCTCATGATCTTCGGTGGGCCCGGGACCGCTCCAACGCCGCGACAGCGAAAATGCGAACGTCGGGAGGTCTACTCCGTCGGACCAGCAACACCACGCTTCCTCGACTGGTCCCTCGACGCCATCACCTTCAGCCAGGACGATCACCCGGACTACGTCCCATCGCCGGGGCGTTACCCGCTCGTTGTCGACCCCGTCGTCGGCAACACGAGGCTCTCCAAAGTCCTCATGGACGGAGGTAGCGGCCTCAACATTCTATACGCTGAGACCCTAGACTCGATGGGAATCAGCCGCTCGCTCCTCCGGGCCATGACATCACCGTTCCACGGGATAGTGCTTGGGAAGAGCGTGCAACCCCTCGGGCAGATCAACCTGCCCGTCTACTTCGGGACTCCTGACAACTTCAGGAAGGAAGTCCTGACGTTTGAAGTCGGTGGGCTTCCACGGCAGCTACCACGCCATCCTCGGGAGGCCATGATCACCATCGGCGCTTCCTACCAGCACGCGTACCAGTGCGAGTACGCTGGCGCGTTGGTGGAGTCCGAGACCCTTATTGCCGACCTCGAAAGGATGGCAAAGGAGGTCCCCGACCCCAAGAAGGCCATGGGCACCTTTGAACCCGCTGAGGGGGTGAAGGAGGTGCCCCTCAACCCGAGCTCCCCCGACGGCAAGGTGCCGAAGATCAGCACCACCCTCGACCTGAAATAGGAGGCCGTGCTCGTCGACTTCCTCCGCAAGCACGCCGACGTGTTTGCATGGAGTCCCTCGGATATGCCAGGCATCCCGAGGGAGGTCGCCGAGCACTCCTTGGACATCCGGGCTGGGTTCAAGCCAGTGAAGCAGCGCCTGCGCCGATTCGACGAGGAGAAGCGCCGGGCCATCGGGGAGGAGGTGCAGAAGCTTTTGGCAGCCGAATTCATCAAGGAGGTCTTCCATCCAGAATGGTTAGCTAATCCTATTTTGGTTAAGAAGAAAAATAGAAAATGGAGAATGTGTGTTACACTAGTTTAAATAAATTTTGTCCTAATTATCCATTTCTATTACCTTGCTTTGATCAAATAGTTGATTCCACCGCTGGCTATGAACGACTTTCCTTTCTTGATGCATATTCCGGTTACCATCAGATTCGCATGAAAGAGTCCGACGAATTAGCGATTTCTTTCATTACTCCTTTCGGCACATATTGTTACGTAACCATGCCATTTGGCCTCAAAAACGCGGGTGCTACTTACCAGCGTTGCATGCTCAAAGTTTTTGGGGACCTCATCGGGCGAACCGTTGAGGCTTACGTAGACGATATAGTGATAAAATATAGGAAGGCAGGCGACTTGGTAGCTGACCTAGAAGAGGCGTTCGAATGCCTCAAGAAGCGAAACATAAAGCTAAACCCCGAGAAGTGCGTTTTTAGGGTCCCTCGGGGCATGCTCATCGGGTTCATCGTTTCCGAGCGTGGCATCGAAGCCAACCCGGAAAACATATCAGCCATCACGCAGATGGGTCCGATTCGGAACCTCAAGGGTGTGCAAAAGCTCATGGGATGTCTCACGGCTTTGAGTTGATTCATTTCAAGGCTTGGCGAGAAGGGACTTCCCTTGTATCGGTTGCTAAAAAAATGAGCACTTTACCTGGATCACCGAGGCTCAGGAAGCCCTCGAAAGGCTTAAAGCTCTGCTTTCGAAAGCACCGATCCTCGTGCCCCTATGAAAGAGGAGAATCTCTTGCTATATGTCGCTGCTACTAACCAAGTTGTGAGTGCAGCGATCGTCGTGGAACGGCAAGAAGAAGGGCACGCGTTGCCGGTACAGCGGCCGGTCTACTTCATCAGCGAGGTATTATCGGAAACCAAGACACGCTACCCTCAGATCCAAAAGATGGTGTACGCAATCATTCTTGTCCGACGCAAGTTGCGGCACTACTTCGAATCCTATCCCGTGACCGTGGTATCATCCTTCCCCCTCGGGGAGGTGATCCAGAATCGGGAGACGACTGGGAGGATCGCTAAATGGGCTATCGAGCTCATGGGTGATGGCATCACCTACGCGCCACGCAAAGCCATTAAGTCCCAGGTGCTAACGGACTTCGTGGCAGAGTGGACCGAGACACAGCTACCGCCACTCCCGACCCAAGAAGAGTATTGGGTCATGTACTTCGACGGGTCGATGATGAAGACCGGTGCTGGCGCAGGCATCGTCTACGTTTCACCCCTCGGGGTCTGGCTCAAGTACTTGCTGCGACTGCACTTCACGGCTTCTAACAACGTGGCCGAATACGAGGCTCTTATCAACGGACTCCACATCGCCATCGAGCTCGGGATCCGGCACCTCGAGGTTCGAGGGGACTCCCAACTCATCGTGGACCAGGTCATGAAGGAGTCGACGTGCCAGAACCGCAAGATGGCCGCCTACTGCAAGCTAGTGCGGTTGCTCGAGGAAAAATTCGACGGCCTCGAGCTCAACCACATCGCGCACAGGTACAACGAGGAGGCCGACGAATTGGCAAAGATCACGTCTGAAAGGACTTCGGTCTCCACAAGCCTTTGGTCAATATTAACCCCTCAGAGGGCAAGAGGAAGGAGACCCCCGAGCCCCCGGGAGAGTTCGGAGCGTCTTCAAGCCACGGAAGCCCCTCGGGGGCTGCCGACCCCTCTGACAAAGGAGAGCCACCCGAGACCCTGGTTGGAGACGGCAACGAAGCCGAGGCGATGGAGATTGAAGCCGAGATGGACGACGACGAGCCGAACTGGCGCGAGCCGCTGGTCAGCTGGCTTGTCCGAGGAGTCTTACCCTCGGACAAAACCAGAGCACGACGGCTGACACGTAAGGCTAAGTCTTTCACAATGATCGACGGAGACCTCTATCGACGGAGCCCCTCGGGGGTCCTCCAGCGCTGCATCCCCTTCAGTCAGGGCAAGCGCCTACTCGAAGAGATACACGCCGGAGCATGCGGTCACCACGCCGCACCAAGAACTCTTGTCGGTAACGTCTTTCGACAGGGCTTCTACTGGCCAACCGCCGTGGCTGATGCTACCGAGGTGGTACGCTCCTACGAGAGATGCCAGTACTATGCTCGGCAGACACATCTCCCGGTCCAAGCTCTCTAGACGATTCCCCTCACTTGGTCGTTCGCCCTATGGGGACTGGACCTTGTCGGGCCCCTCCAAAATGCGCCCGGGGGCTTCACCCACTTGCTTGTCGCCATTGACAAGTTCTCAAAGTGGATCGAGGCTCGGTCGATCGCCCAAATCAGCTCGGCACAAGCGGTGTTATTCTTCACCGACATTGTCCATCGGTTTGGTGTCCCGAACTCCATCATCACTGACAACTGCATGCAGTTCACCGGAAAGAAATTTCTGACCTTCTGCGACAAGTACCACATACGAGTGGACTGGGTGGCCGTAGCCCACCCAAGAAGGAACGGCCAAGTAGAACATGCCAATGGCATGATTCTCTAAGGCCTTAAGCCGAGAATCTTCAACAGATTGAATAAGTTCGGCAAGAGGTGGCTGGCCGAGCTCCCGGCAGTGATATGGAGCCTAAGGACTATGCCAAGCCAAGCCACGGGCTTCACGCCCTTCTTCCTGGTGTACGGTGCTGAGGCCGTCCTCCCCACGGACTTGGAGTAGGCGCCCCGAGGGTCCAAGCCTATGATGAACAGGGCAATCAGACTTCCCGCGAAGACGCGTTGGACCAAGTCGATGAAGCTCGGGACATGGCCTTGTTGCACTCGGCCAAGTAACAGCGATCACTACACAAGTACCATGCTCGGCGCATCCGGAGCCGAGCCTTCAGCGTCGGTGACTTGGTGCTGCAGCTCAAGCAGGACAACAAGGGGCGCCACAAGCTCACACCACCGTGGGAAGGACCATTCATCGTCGCTGAGGTGCTGCGGCCCGGAACGTACAAGCTCGCAAATGAGAAGGGTGAGGTCTACAGCAACGCTTGGAATATTGAACAGCTACGTCGCTTCTATCCTTAAGATTCTGTGCATTGTACAATTTGCAAAATCTTGAAATCAATAAAAAGAACCCGACTTCTACTCTTTTTACCTGATTTTTAGATTTTTGATCCGAGCCTACACTCGGGAGCGAAATGATCTTTCATTTCACCGCGCATTAGAAAAGGGAGGCTCGGCCTAACCTATGGAAAGGCCGACCCTCCCTCGAGGGCTAGGACGGGGGGAACCCTCGGACTCTCCCGAGCCTCAACAATTTTGAAAACGCAAAAATTTCAAAACCCGTTGAAATCGTTTCTCCCTAAAAAATGCTTCTCTCCTAAAACCAAGCGTGAACTTATAAGACTCGAAAGAGTAAGAGAAGTCCTAGAGGATAGAGCCAGCTGAGTTGAGGAGACCGCTTACGCCCCTGGGCTACAGCATCTCCCCTCGCCACTCCACGTTCGAAGGCTAACTCGCGCTCGGAAGAAAACTTATAAGATCTACGCTCGGCAAAGGGAGGAGGCTCGGGAAGAAACAACTAAGCCTTTTTTCCAATGATTCGTCCTGCCAAAGCTCCTAGGACTACAGCCGTGTCTACGCCGCTAAAGCTACGACACCCAAAAAAGTCCCCCGAGGCTCGATGGCCCGGGCACAGGATCGGCAAGAAAAAACGACTAAGGAAAAAGCACGAAACGTATTGAAAACGAACATGTAGCAAATATTTACATAAATATAAAGGCTACGAAAGGCCACATGTTTGTTTCCTCCCAGCCACTCATGAAAAGTTATTTTTTACAAGGGCACCGCGGCCCGGCTATTCTTCATAGCAGGTCCAATGAAGGGAGTTCGACCACGGCTTCAAAGAGGCCCGCTAGCGCTTCTCCGAGTTCCTTCATCGAGTCCTCCAGCGCCAGGAGCTCGGCATCGCCGGCCTCAAGGAAGCCTTCGCTAATAGGGTCGGCGTCAAAGTTCCCATAATGGGACTTCACGACTGCCAATGTCTTCTGGACGCCCATCAGCAGGGCCTCCTTGACCCGGCCGCCGACGATGCTGTACAGCGCCTCCAGTCGGCTCCGAAGTGAGACCCCCGAAGGTTCCCCACCAGTGCCGTTGGATCGCACAGCGCGCGTGCTGCCTTCTGCAGTTCCAAGTGATCGGCCGCCTCGCCGTCATAACCCGCCTGCAGAACTGCAAGAGCAAAACAGGAAAGTGAACAAAGACACAACAAGCAACCAAGACGAACAGAACGAAAAGCACGACACTGCACATACCGCCAGCCTCTTCCCGAGCCTTCTGAGCATCCTCCCGGGCTGAGTCCGCCGCGCCAACCGCCTGACGCAACACCGCCTGAGTTTCACTCAGATCGAGAGCCAAGGCTTTAGCGGCAGAAGTCTTCTTGGCGGCAAGCTGTCGGGCGGCATCGCGTTCTGTAACAGAACCGCCTAAATCACGTGGCCCACAGGCACCTGTCAACGTCACTAATGACATCTGACAGCCGGGCCCGTGTTCCAGATGACCTAGGCGGGCTCTGCCGGGCTACATAAGCACCCGTTATCTCCGACAGGATCCCATTGCGAAGCCATTACAGAGTTACAACATTTCATAAGAAAATACATCAGAGTAGAATTTGCGGAAGAGTAAATAGTACTTAATATCACAGACCAGTGTTTGAATAAAATTAAGTGCAGTTATTACAGACTATAAATTTAAAAGAGTAGCAGTAGTGTTTGGATCAACAGTACGACAGATAGTTTAATATTACACGAACCCTGCCCAAGGGTTTAACCTTAATCTTCTTCACTCTCCTGGACGATGGTGACGCAGCACGGAGCGAGACAAACTTCGGTCTCCTGCTGCCCTCCTGCAACAGGGTTAACAAACCCTGAGTACATGGGGTACTCCGCAAGACTTACCCGACTAAAAGTATAAAATTAGACTCAGGAATGCAGGCTGAGGGAAGTCAAGGTAAGGCTTTAGCAAGAGTTCAAGAGTTTTGCGGAAAAGCATTACTAGTCCTATCTCAATATTTTATTTCAATAATACTATTCATTATTAACCATACCTCCAAGTTCTTTCTCATATTTCATCCTTCTTTCATTTGCTTTATCCATTCTAAAACAATCCTAGTTCCGAACCACTATCCGATGTAGGGGTGAGGATCAAGTCTCCATAACCGAGGAGCAACGACGATTCGAATCGATTAATACCCAGCTGGGGATCCCTATCCACACTGCGTATGTAGCACTTAAGCTTGCATACGCCAACCCCGCCTACCACGGCTTTTCATACCCCGGAACCGATCCTGCGCCACCCGAGAGCACAGTACTCCTCTCGTCTCCAGGCACGACGGCCACGAGGGTACACGCTACTCTCGCCATCTCTCCACTCCCAGTGCGTGGTTGTCGGTTCCAGCAGTAGAGCCACCGGAGTCAGAGGCTTTCCGTAGTATGTGGCTAGTTGCAAAGTCTTGATCACAGCAGGCCTGACAACGAACGGTCCCTAATATTTTTCCGTTAGAAACCATGCATTGGGACTCTAACCCAAGTACACTGGTAACTACCTGGTTTTCACATCCCTTTCCGATGGCGAGGATCGTTGGGACTCTAACCCAACAGATGGTCGACCAAACGGAACAACACATCCCTGTGGTTCGCAATGAACTAGCTAGGAACACTGCCAACCAACAAGAACATACCATTCCCATAAAGTGATTCATTCGATTAATCTCATCACAGTTCAAAATAGCATTTTCGCAAAACTAATCATTAAGCATGACTAAGCATTTTTGCAATACCTTTTTAATAAATCAGGTTTTCAAGTATTGTCAGGTATTCAAGGATGAAAATGCATCAATTGGTTATCACTCAACTCCTATTGACCTAATGCATTTAATTAACTCAAGTAATAAATATTTTTAAACAACAAGGAGAGGGCAAATGCACCGGGGCTTGCCTTGGATTGTGTAGAGTGTCGGGTCTGGGTCAGTACCACAAATATCAAATCCTTGCACAACTTCCTGAGCAGTCTCCTCAGATGGACCATCAGACTTTACCTCCGGATTCTCGGTCACTACACGTTTGCAATGAATGAATGTATGAATGTGATGCACATGAAATGACAGATAAAAATTAAATAATAAGTAATGCACACACGTGATCAAGATCCTACCATAGGCTAGCCATGATTACTCTAATTCACAATGCCCTAGGTCATAAAGGTGATTGACCTAGAATCTCAATCAATCCAAAAATCACACCATCCAATAATTATTCCATTTCCTATTCCTATTATTGATCATTTAAACTAACATATAATTTAATAAATGTTTAACTATTTCCATTTGATGCCAAATCCCACCAACAGATAGATTTCAGTACCAAACAGTGGCACAATAAATTTCATGATTTTTGGACCAACACAGAAATTATTAAAAATCATCAAAGTTCCTTTTATCATTTAATGTGCTGATTTTTAATTAATACAGAAAACACTCAAATCCTGCATTTAATATTTTTATTAAATTCTACACATCACAGAGAGTATCCAAAAATATTGTCATAATTTTTGGTCCAGTAGATTAATCCACACAAAAAGATTAAAAGCTAACACTATTCATTTTAATTAAAAAGAGAAAAGGTCTACTAAATCGGCCGGGAAAAAAGAAAACGACATTCGGCCCAATCCAACGAGCAGGCCCAGCACGGCCCAGCCGCGGCTGCGCGCGCGCCCGCGCCTTTCCGGGTCGCTGACGAGGTGACCCCACCTGTCAGCCTCTCACTTCCCCGTCCCCTTGTTCCTCACGGCGCCCGCGCGCGTGCGAGCACGGCGGCTCGCCGCCGGCGGCCCCTTTGGTGAGGGAAACACCTCTGAACGACGCGAACAGCCCTAGGACGCTACTCAAATATCCCCAGAAGACCAAATACGCCCGGCGACGAGCTCGTTGGAAACAATGGCGGCTCGGCGGCGGCGACAAGCCACACGCCGGCGAGCTCAAGCTAGAAGCGACCGAGATGAATCGTGTTAAGGCTTCAGGGGCTCACCGCGGTTTGGTCTGGCTAGGAGGCTCGCATTGCGACGGTACGGGTAGGCGAGAACGGCGACGAAGGTTGACGGGGCGGCGCGAGCTCCACGGCGAGGTCCTGTTCCGAGGTACCTAAGGCCCCAAACACGGAACCCGCGGGGATATGAGCATCACGACACTGAATGGAGCACAAAACGCAAGCCGAACCGGAGAGGGAACTCACCAAGACGGGTTAGCCGCGTCGATGCCGCCCGCGGCGGTGCTCGGCCGGAGCGGAGGAAGAAAACGAAACGCGCGGCGAACTCCGACCACAATCGACCAACACAAACGGCCCAGGAGACGCGCAATGAACCTAATCGGACTACTGCACGAGGGAAGAGGTGGAGGTGGTCGGAGCGGTGACAATTCGGCCGGCGACCGAACGGGAGTGGGAGGGGAGAAAACGGACGCGGCCGTCGCCTTTAAACCGTCGGAGCTCGGGGATAAGGTCGGGAGAGGTCCGGGGCCCTCAGGCGGTCGTGGCTTGATGGCGACGGGGCCATGCCCCGGCCGGACATCGCCGGCGTGCGACGCGGCACGCGCGCGTACGCGCGGCCACGCGGCCGGAACAGGGAGGGGGGCCCCGGTACTGTAGCAGACAGGGGTCAACAGCTAGAAATTTTAAATTCCTCCAAAACCGTGCAGCTACAGTAGGTGCTCCAAAAATAAAAGTTGTGTCAAATTTTATTTAGAACATCTTTGCTTTTTACACCATGTTTAAATTCTCCACCAATTTGAATTTATAAAAAGGGGGTAGAATTAGGTTTTGAATTTCAAACTGAAATTTTAAAATTACTTTTGATTCTTTTCAACAACTTGAAAATTGGTAAACATGAAAGTTGTCCTACTCAGAGAGCTTGACAACTTCTATTAAGGGAGTTTTTGAAGATTCTTAATATTTTTGAAATTGAAGTTTCAAATGTAAATTTCAATATAGTAATTTGAGTTAAATTTGAATTTCTATAATATAACTTCAAAATCTCCAAAAATAAAAGTTGTCCCATTTTAAAATCTCTACAACTTTCATTAAGACACTTTTCTCAGATTCCTTATAGATTTTGAATTGGGGTTTTAGGTCAACTTTAGGGTTTAATTTGATTTTTATTTAATTTATATTTTTGATTTTGATTAAGAACTTAATTACACAATCAATACTAGCTGAAATCAAATCACTCTAGGACCTAAGCACAATCATATGCAGATGCTTAAATTTAAGTATGATGACATGGCAGATTAATTATGTTGCAATACCAGAGGTATTACACGTTCCCTCGTCGCCTCGGCCAGGGCGTCCTCCAGCTCCTGCACCCATGTCGCCGAGGCAGCAGCTCAGCCCTTCGCCTCCTCGACCTCCTCCTTCAAGATAGTGTTGTCGACACTCACTTCGGCAAACTTGGAGGTCACAGCGGCGAGCTCGCTCTGGGCACGGGCAAGGGCTTTCCTCTTGAGGTCAAGCTGGTTCTACAGCCCGAGCCTACCGCGGAGGAAGCGGGACTTGTCCCGAGAGGTGTGCATAAGGTCCTAGAAAGGAGAGAGGAGCGGAGATGGTTAAGACAACACTCATACACAGGTAAAGTTACGAAATACGGAGGCTCACTTGAAGCTGGGCCGGGAGCTCCGTCTCGAGGACGTCGGCGATCGCACGGAGACCCACCGCCGAACTGAGCCCGAGCTCTTGAACAGCGTCCCACTTAGGAGCCTCAAGGTCGTCCCAGAGCGAGAATACGGGCAGCGCTTGAGGATCAGCCCAGTCCGCCCACTCGATTCGGGAAGCGGTCAACTCCCGAGGCCGGGGCTGCCTCAGTGCCAACGCGCAGGGGCCTTCCTCACGAGGGGGGAGCTCCCGTGTCGACATCCACGATCGTCGAACCCGCGGCAGCAGGCTCCGTGGGGGCGGCATCAGCTGACGCTCCTGAGGCGTCTCCGGAGCTGACGACCGAAGCCTTGGGAGCCAACGCTGGCGCTGCCTCCACGTCAGCAACGGGCACGACGACGGCGGCCACAGCCGGAACGACCCCTCCCAAAGAGGGAACCTCGGACGCCACGACCGGACCCGTGGGGGGACAGATTTCCTCGTCCGTCGATCGAGCGCTCCCCCCGGCCGTGTAAAAGCCCATGTTTGGTTTTGGGTAATTGATGAAACCTAGTTTGCTAATAGTGTGCTCTAAGTGTTTCATGAAAACAATTAGCAAACAAGATGGAGCAAAGGACCGGGTTCGTAGAGGCCACAAGTGAAGGGTAATCACGGCATCCATGCAAATGGTATAAGTCCATCATCAAAGGTGTCCACAAGGTCCATCAAGAGATGAGAAGGAAATTGATAAGAAACCGGGAACTCAAGGCAAAGGTATAACCAATAGAAGCACTTTTGCTTTTGGTGATCAAGACTCCATAGAGGGAGTGATCACATTTAGGATAGATAGCCGTACTATCAAGAGGGGCGAAATCGTTGATGAAATGCGGTTGTCAAGTGCCACTAGGTGTTCATGATCATTGCATTGCATATAGATGCTAGTGACACTAACAAACCCTTGGAAAAATCTTTTGAAAAGCTAACACACGTGCACAAAGTGTAGAACACTTGGTGTTAGCACTTGGGAACAAAGGGTGAAAGGTTTGAGTGTAAATCCTGAGAAAACAGGGCGTCGGACCCTAACTTCGCCAGAGTGTCGGACCAATTAGTTGAGTCCGACGGCTAACCCAGCGCTGTGCAGTTTCAGAGCGTCGGACTCTGTGTTTCGGAGCGTCGGACTATTGTCCGAGCGTCCGACGGTGCTGAACGAGCGAGAGCTGACACGTGACTGCTTCTGAGGACGTCGGACTGTCCGGTTTAGTCCAACGGTGCGCGTCGGACTATCGTCCGACGGATTTCAGTGCTCGGGGAGCTCTCTGGAAGCGTCGGACTGTCACGATCGTTAGTCCAACGACCCTCTGCGCTTCAGTCCGACGGTGGTCTGCTGAGGGCGTCGGACCGAGTTTTTGGTCCGACGATGCTCTGTCCGACGGTGAGTTTTGGCGCGAGAAAATAGCCGTTGTGTGTCAACGGTCGACTTCAAACGGCAGAGGACATGTGGTGTCCATCCGAGGCGTTGGACCGGTGTTGTTAGTCCGACGGTTTGGCCGTCGGACAGTCCGACGGTACGCAGTTTTGTCCAAACGGTTAGTTCTTTGTGTGTGGCTTATAAATAGTCACTTGGCCGGTTTGGGGAGGATCTCTTGGCACTCCTGAACATCATAGCATACTTGTGAGTCTTTCCACTCTACTCTCACTCATCCTACTTGATTGTGTTCATCATTTGGTGAGATTGGAGAGCATCAAGTGCATTGCTTTGATAGAGATCATCTAGAGGCACTTGGTAGTTGTCTTTCGCAGCGGTTTCTCTTGTTACTCTTGGAGTTTGCTGACTCCTAGATGGCTTGGAGCTGTGAGGATCGTTGAGTGGAGTTGGTGATTGTCTCCGCCTCCGATCGGTGAAGTTGTGAGGGGTTCTTGAGCCTATCCCCGCAGGAGATCGCAAAAGACTACTCTAGTGGATTGCTCGTAGCTTGTGGATCCCATCTTGTGTTGGTTGTGCGGCACCCTTGAGAAGGGTTTGGCGTGGGATGCCAATTAGCGCGTGAACCTCCAAGTGGGTGTATCGCTACAACGAGGACGTAGGTTGCCGGCAAGCAAGTGAACCTCGGTAAAAATCATTGTGTCAATCTCTTGCCGATGATTTCTTGATTATTGTGATTGCCCTTATTGGTACTCACCTCATCACTACATCGGCGGTATAAGATTCACTCTCTCTACTCTTTATATTCTTGCACTTACTCTTGTGTAGCTTGTTAGCTTAGTTGCTCTCCTAGGAGTAGAGTAAAAGTAGCAACTTAGCCTCTCGTGTGTGAAATAGAGACTATAGCTTAGAACGGTTAGGTGGCTTGTAATTTTAGTAGGCTAGCGCAATAATTCGCTTCGCTTATTACTTATCTAACCTCTTGCTTGAGTTGTTGGTTGTAGAATTTTTATAGGCTATTCACCCCCCTCTAGCCATTTAGGACCTTACACCGTGTCGTGACCCTGCACCTTTAGGACCTTCAGGTGCGAGACCTGGAGGTCCGACCCCGAGCGCTTCCTGAAACAACAGAGGAAGGAAGGAACGTTCGTAATGCCAGGATAGATCTTTGACAAAAGAAGTAACAGGTAAAGTCACCTACCTCGTCTTTGGAACCACCCCCTCCTCCTCGCCGCCCCCGCGCTCGGCGGGACGACAGACGGCGTGGGCCGCGCCGGTGGCGGAGGAGTGGGCGCCACCTCGGCGTCCGGGCGAGCCCCGCCCTGAGGCGGGGGCCCTGCCTGGGCGCCGGGGGTCGCCTCGACGCCGCCGCCCCTCGGCGGGGAAGCTTGAGTCTGGGAGGACCCCAGCTCGAGTTCCGGCGTCTTGGCGCTGGTCGGCTCCGGCTCCGACGGCGTCCGCCCACCGCTCCCCCCGCCTTCGGCCGTCGCGCCGATCAATGACGCGTCGGAGGGGAGGGTGCGCGGAAATAAGAACCCCCCGGTCCCGCTGGCCACAACCATACTTGGCTCGGGCGCTGGGTCCGGTCCCGTTCCCGGCCTCTCCAGCGAGCCCTCGCGGCCGCTGGAAGGCGGAGCCATGGCTCCAATAGTCACGCTTCCAGAGACTGCGCCTTCAGACACGGTCTCCGGCAGTTTTGCCTGGGGGCTCGGGTCACGAGCCCTGGCACTTCCGCCGGCGGACGCCGACATCGGAGCCTTCCCAGGCTCGTCGGCGCCCACCGCGGTCTTTGTGGCCACAAAGGGCCGTTCCAACTCCATCAAATCTTCATCATAAAAATCTTCTTCTTCATCATCCTCCTCGTCATCTTCATCGGTGAGGGTGTCCTCCTCCGGCTCCCCCACCTCCCTACGGCGACGACGGTGCTGGGAGGATTCCTCCGTCTTCCGAGCTCTCTTCTGCCACGGCACGGTCTTCTGGTCCTTCTTCGCCTTCGCTGCCTCGTCCCGAAGGCGGTTCTGGGTCCGCCGAGCCTTGTGCTCCGGGACAGACGAAAGGGAACGTTTCCCGGTCCTTGAAAGACCCTGCGACAAACAAAGAAGGAAATCAGGAAGAAGACGGGGGAACTGCAAACTCGATAGAGCCGATGACGCTCACCAGCGCGATGAAACCCGTGCGGGGGCGCATGGGCACCCGGTTCAGCTCGTCCCAGGTATGATAACCGCACACCATGTACTTAACATGGCACATGATCTCCTGTTGGCCGATGTCCGGGGGCAGCATCGCCGTGCCCTCCCGCGACGTCCCGATGACCATCTGGTTCAGCGCCAGCCTGCGCTCTATCAGCGGCAGCACCGTCCGCGCATGGAACTACGCCACCACAGCGGCTCTCGTGAGACCCCGATCGTGCAACACCTGGAGCGCGTCGAAGTAGTCATTTAGATGCTTTGCCTCCTTAGCCGGGCACTCCCACTCCCACTGAGGAAGGGGAGCGATGAACGCCCTTCCCGTATACTTGGGAAAGGCGTCCCCGTCATTGCGGAGCTAGAACCAACTGTGGTGCCAGCCCTTGTTGGAGGAAGGGGCCTTGCAGGGGATGTACAAGCCAGAGCAGATCACGAAACCGCAGCCCCCGCGCGCGGGATCTCCCGTGGCTTCTTCGTACCAGCCGCCTTGGTGTACCAATCAACGCGGGAGATGCGGTAGGTCCCAGTGCGGGGGTACCCCGAGGTAACCCTCGCACAGGGCAGTGTAAATCGACGCTTGTGTGAAGGAGTTGGGGGTGAGGTTATGGAGCTCCAGCCCGTTGTTGAAGAGGAGCGCCCGGCAGAAGCGGCTCGGCGGCGACCCGAGCCCGCGCTCGTGGTAGACGATGAAGCTCACCACGTACCCCTCGTCGGGGTTCGGCTCGTCATGGTCGCTCGACGGCACGACCCACTTCGGACGCTCCGCGTCGGTGCAGGGGCATAGGAGCCCCAGCTCCACGAGTCGCTCCAGATCCTTCTCCGTCACGGTGCTACGCGGCCACGGCTCCAACCTGAGGATGCCGGCGGCGGCGGCAGCGGCATCGGTGGCAATAGGGGAAGAAGCCATGGCGAGCTAAGGACGAAGAGCTATGGAGAAGGCAATGATGTCGGCCGCGGCGGCGCTTCTCACCCGAGCAAGCAACGAAGGCGAGAAGGTGGAAGCAAGAAGGCGAACGGCTGCGCAAGTGAATGGCTAGGGTAGAAAGAAAAAATCACGATTTTTCTTATATACCTAGGCGGCGAATCGAGTTAGATGCGGAAAATCTGCCGCAATAACTGCGTGGGACCCGCCACGATCCCAGCATCGCCGCCGGCCTCGCGCATGCAACCTCCTCGACTGCCCTGAACCATCGCGTCCGTCAGGCTTCGTGCCTCAAAAGGTGAGCCAAATCATTACGCCCGTTTGCCTCGATCCCTCTGATACATTCTCCTTCTCGACGAAGGAACCTCAGGCTTTGACGCTCGTTACGTTCCTAGGGGATCGAAGACTGGCCCACAGTGGCTCGAACAGTCACCCCAGGAAAACCGAGTTAGGGACAGCTAGCAGATGGGTCACGAAAATGGCTAGTACCCCGACGCCCGAGCATCACAAGGGACATCCCGTGCTGTGTCCAAGTCCCAGTAGCGAGTCAATTACGTGGAATCCCTCCGTGGGAGGCATCAGGCCCTCGGGACCCAATGAAGGGACCCGACATCCACTAATTGACCCTCGAGAAACATTTGGAGTATGCTCAGGCCACTAGCCGACCCCCAATGAATAGGGCACGGACCTCCACTTGGACCAAACCGTTTGTAGCTTACCTTAAATGCCGACTCGCGCCCCAATGGGGAAGTCGAGCAGGACCAAACCTTCCTCTTCCCAAAAAAAGAGCATGAAGGTCGAACTAGAAAGACAGGAAAGAGCCCGATCGATCTCCGATACGAAAACGGAGGCTCGGGAACTTATCTTGCACCTTGGAAAGACCACTGAACGACCTCCCTTACACGATGGGAGGCTCGGGGGCTCCGCTTCCAAGAGATCAACTCCCCTAAATAAATCAAAGAACACCCGAGGACTCGTAACCACGATTTTAAGCCTTTGGAGGGATATAACATCCCTCCAAAGCCTCGGGGCTACACCCGGCGGGTGCGCTCGCGCGCACACACCGGGAAAAACAACCTATACTTCATCTCCTCGACAGGAAGAGCCAGCTTGAACCTGTGGAGGAGTGCCTTCACTCCGCCATAGGCTCGGGGGCTACTGTCGGGTACCAAAGTATGGGGTACCCAACTTCGATGCAAAAACACATAGTCCCAACACGGCCCAGCCCAGGCAAAGCCTGTGAAAGCCCATGAAGGCCGCACCTACAGAGGCCCATGACGGCGCTGCATCAATGCCAGCCTACCCTCGGGAAAGCGGCACCCTCGGGCGCCAATTTTTCGATTCGCCCGAGCTTCCCCTAGAGAGCTCGGGAAAGCGGCGCACACAGGCGCCGATTTTCCGATTCGCCCGAGCCTCCCCGAGAGAGCTCGAGAAACCGGCACCCTCGGGCGCCGATTCTCCGATTCGCCCGAGCCTCCCCGAGAGAGCTCGAGAAAGCGGCACCCTCGGGCGCCGATTCTCCGATTTGCCCGAGCCTCCCCGAGAGAGCTCGGGAAAGCGGCACCCTCGGGCGCCGATTCTCCGATTCGCCCGAACTCCCCCATCGCCCTCGGGCGCAACCTTTCTAAAGCATCCAATGCACAGTTGACGTCAGCGGAGCATTCTTGGACCACAAGAGACCTCTCTGACCACTTTACAAATACTGTCCTGTCAGGCGAGATTCTCGACGTGACTGTGCTTCGCACGCGCACGACGGCCATACCACCTATCAGGATTTCCCTGGTGACAGATTTGATGGTCCCACTATGGCCATCCTCTCCTCAATATGGTCTACGGTGCTCCGCCCCGTTTTTCGCCGGGATCTACCAACTATGACTACGACAGTCCAAGCGCCTGACGAACGGGCTACGCAAGAACTGGGAAAGGCACCTACTGCACTGTCCACTCAAAAGTCAGGCCCACCTGACCCTCGGGAAACACTGTCCGAAAGCCAGAAATGCGCCCGAGGGAAGATATCGCCCTGCTCCATTCCATCACGCCTCCAGGAGTCCCGAGCCTCGGGAGACAACGCCCCGAGGCGACTCACCCTCTTGTCACATCGTGCAGGTAGACGGCCATCAGGTGTGACACTACGCCATGCCATAATCCCGACGACTATTGCCGCCTTGGAACTCACCAAGATCGCACGAACCACTACGGCCATACCCCTGGGACGCGGAGACAAGACCGTAGCTGACGACAGTCAACAGATACAACAACTCCCAAGTGTAACACGCATAGCAATGTACGCGCTGCCCTCTCCCCTCGCTTTTGGCTATAAAAGGGAGAGCAGAGGTCAGCCTTGGGAGAGGTTCTTAGGCAGACTCATTCTCACACACACCACTTCACCACACGCAACAACGAGCAACTTGTATATACTTAGACACTCACAAGAGACTTGGGAGCACTTCCCTCTCTCGCCTAACTTGCAACCCCTACTACAAGCATCCCGGTGCAAGGCAACACGACTCTCCTCTCCACTGAACGTAGGGCCCTCTTGGCCTGAACCAGTATAAACCCTGTGTTCCCCCTTGCACACCACCCAGAGCCTCAACCACAAAACACAAATTCACTAGCCAGTGTTAGCACCCGCTAAAACTAGCACCGACATTAGTTGCTTAGGTAGGTAGCTAGCTTGTTGATTGGTTTAGTGTGTAGAATTTCTAGAAGGCTGATGTCTAACAAAGGCCACTGACTAACGGAGGCTGATGACTGAAGACAACTGAGCGATGAAGGCCATGGACTAACAGAGGCAACCGACTAACGAAGGCTGCTGAGTTATCTAACGAAGGTTGAGAGTTTCATTAGAATTGTGGACCGAAGGAGTGTACTCACTAATCCGAACTCAGAGTAGATGGAGAATACTGACTAATACAAGCTCAAGAACCGAACTTAGTGACGATCATTGACTGGCTGATTTGACTTGAGGAGGTGAAAACATGCATATAATAAAACAATGAGTCGTAGGGAAGGTTTGTTTGGGAGAGAAAAATACTTACAGCGAAGGTGACCTACATTTTAGTAGCAAAGACACATTCAAAATAAGATAAGAATATGTGTTATGAGTTAGCCGATTAGGGCCAAGCATTTACAACCACTTGGCCATGCATTTGGTGCGTCGAAAAGTCACGACAACTTCCTCGGTCACATTGGTGACAAGTTGTGCGTGAGGACTTCTTTGGAAAAAAAAGAAGTCAAGAAGCAAAGGTTAGAGTAAGATCATGACAAAATAAATCACAAGAGCAAAATCATTAGATATCATAAGCTTATGTGAATTTATAAACTGATAAGATACTCATTTTTGTTGGTTTGGTTTGTGCGGAAATACACTTTGGTGTGATAGTAAACTGTCAGCTGTGAGGAGGTGTGACAAAGTGAAAGGGAAACTTGTAGAGCATTTGAAAACCTGCGGAGAAAATAAATTCTTCAACTTCCTGCAAGAAATAGTAAATCGTGGACCAAAACATTTCAGCCGAGCCCATAATTTTAAGGGCTTTTGGACAAGGGTGTTTGAAACTTCTCCACAAACTTTATAATAGAGTTGCTTCGTAAACTCTATGATTTTTTTAACATCTCTCTCATCATTTCACTTTTTTTAAGCAGTGTATGTGAAGCTAGACCCATTTAACAAAAATATGTGGAGCAGAGCCGTTCCAAACGTCCTTAACAGACCAATAATCTAATTTATTAATACGAAGGTCAACCTACAGAAGATGCGACTTCATGGCAGATCCTGCCTTCATGATCTTGGGCTCGAAACTCATCGGCACTTTCTCTAACAAGCGATAAGGCCAGTCTCAGTGGGGTTTCATAGAGGTATCATACACATTTATTAGAGTGCCACCTCAGTAAATCTGGCTATTTTTCATGAAAGAAAGAAGGTATTCATTTCATCCCCCACAACACTAGTTTGGCGACGTCTCCAACACCGTGAAACAACCACCAAACTCCCACTGAGAAACCAAATGCGTTTCATCGGCGAGGCCACCGCGGGCGAGCCTCTCCGCCGCGTGGGCGAGGCCCTCCGGTCACGAGGAGGTCGCCGCGGTCGAGCCCCTCCGCCGCACAGGCGAGGCCGCCATGGGCAAGGCCCTCCGCTGCGTGGGCGAGGCCCTCCGGACACCGTTCGCGAGGACGTCGCCGCAGGCGAGGCCCTCCGGTCGTGAGCGAGGCGAGGCCGCCGCGGGGGAGCCCCTCCGCCGCGCGAGCGAGGCCCTCCGGTCGCGAGGAGGCCGCCGCGGGCGAGCTCGCTGCTCAGGCGAGACCTCTGCCGTCGCACTCGCGGGCTTCCCTAGCTGGGGCTCGGGCTCCGTGGGCGGCCATGAGCAGGAGCTCCGCCGGCGCCCGGCTGCAGGCGGAAGCTCCGCCTTGGGCTCCGCTGCCGTCACGGGCTCCCCTGGCCAGAGTGCGTTTTCCTGCTCTGGATTGATGCGTCGCGATGTCGTCTTCCTCTGTGCACAGCATACAGGTGGTGAAGAAAGCAGAAGGGGGAAAGGAGCTTTACCTATGGCGAGAAGAGCTTTTGGACTTTCGATCGTCGGGTCATAATTATTGGGCTTTTATATTTTTTTGCCATCCTCCCGAACGACACACATTCAAATAGCATCGTTCCAAACTTTCTTACAAATTTGCCACCGGAGAGAAGGCTTGTCTTTCAGTTTTGCCATAAACCAGGACTTTGGCCTGCGTGGCGTGGCACGTCAAGCAGCCACGGTGGACACCCATGGCGCAAGGACACTAGTGCCCCTGCCCTCTGCAGCACTAAAAGTGGAGTTGCCCTCTCTCTCTCGTGCATCCATTCGAGATGGGAGCTGGAGCCGGCCCAGACGCAGCGGGCCCGGCCGCAGCCGCTTCACCGTCCTCGCCGCCGACTGTCGTCGTCCTCGGAGCCAGCCTCGTCCTCTGCCTCCATCCGTCCTCGTCATCGGGCCCCCCTCTCCGGATGCACGGTACGCCAATGCGCCGCCCCCTCTCCTCTGCCTTATCTCCCGCGCCAACCCTAGAGAACTGAATCTCATCTGCAGATGTCTGGTTGGGGGGAATCTTCTGCAGGTCTGCGTAGCAGGACTAGGGGAGGTCACCACCTGAAATGGAGGTGGCTCGGGTCCGACGACCGCTGGGTAAGGAGACAGGGCTCCCTCTCATCATGTGCCCAAAGTGCTGTAGGGCCAGGGTGATTGAGCTGAAGGCCAAGACTGATACGAACATCGGACGAATTTTCTTTAAATGTCCCTACAACATTGAAAATGTAAGCCAATGTGCTTGTTTCAATTTTATGTGTAAATAGAGCAATGGATTTGTGAAATTTGTTTTTTTTTTTGTTGTGTAGATGCCAAGGAGGTGCCGGTTCTATGAATGGTAGAAGGAGTGCCTAGAGGTGCTAATCAAGAAGGCAACAATTGTGATAAACTTTGGTGATGTCGAAGACGGGCCAGAAGACGTGATTGAAGAAGAAGTTACTTCTTGTTTTGCAAATGCACGTTTTCGTGATGAAGCACTTCAAACCTCAGCACTGGCAGGGAGGATAGAGAAGCTGGCCTGGGCAGTGTGGCGTTGGCTTTTGTGTTAGTTGCAGTAGTAGTGTTTGTGTGTTAGGAAGTAGCAGACAATTTGTTAGACTTCCTCACTTCTGTGTGTTTGTAGTGAGTGATGATCAATGTATGTTTGCACTCATTAATGAGAGCTATGTTGCCTGCTGAATTACAAATATCTTGTTAATGCAATGTTGTCCAACTTGGCAGATTCAAGAATAAGGGCACACAAACTCATTGACCATACCAGGTTCACATTTAAAAGATTAAACATAGTGCCATACATTGTCTAGTGCCATACATGACATGCCAAACATAAGGATTAAAAGATTAAAAGATTACATGACATGGCATTCAGTGGCCATACATGAGGATTAAGGCTACATTGTCCCAAATACCATAGTGCCATAAGTTTTTACATGACATGCCATTTAAGGCTGCATTCTCCAAAATAACACAGTGCCACACATGAGGATTAGGCCCAAAAAAAACCAAGTGCCCAGAAGACAGCGTTGTTGTTCACTTCTTTGCTGGGGACATCTTCTTTATTTTTGTGGCCAGCTACTTCTTTCGTGGCGTTATCTTCTTGGCGGGCTGTTCAAGGAACTGAGGAACACCTTCTGGTGATGCTGGCTCAGGTGGCACAACAGCAAGTGGTGGTTGAGTTGCCTCTAAGGCCAACCTCCTCCTGGTCATGGGCCCTGATGATGTTTGAACTGCTGGTGCCTCTTGTGCTTCATGCTGCTGCTGCTTCTAGTTCTTCCCTTGCTGCTGCCTCTAGTGCTTTCCTTGCTGCTGCTGCTTTAATTCTTGGAGTTTGAGGTGGGACTGGTTTGCTGCTAGGACCTCCCTCTGTCTTCTTGGGTTTCTTCCTTCCAGCCTGCACCTTGCTTTTCCTAGCTCTCTTTCTGCATGTCAAATAGAGGTACAAGTTACAGTTATATTAAAATAGTACTCTATAGTGAAGACATTAGCATTACAAGTTAGCTCATGTATTACCTTTTCTTAGTACCAGTCAAAGAGCACCTCCAACTCCCACTTCTGTGGCCTAGTTCACCACAGCTAGTACATTTGACCTGCCTGGACAATTTTCCTAACCTCTCTGTTGCAGGCTTCATCCTATTCTTTCTTTGTCTTCCAGAACCCTTTTTCTGCTTTGCCACAGGTGGATGCAGCTTGAATCCTTTGTCAACTTGAGGCCACTGGCTTTTGTTTGTGATGTTGGGGATGATCCCAGCATATGCTATTTGGAACTTCTCAACAGAGAAGGCCATGTCCACAAATTTTTCCATGTTTGGCTGCCTATTAGTTGTGATGACAGCAAGTGCATGGGGACAGGGTTTTCCTGTAACTTGCCATTCATTGCAGGTGCAAATGTGCTGCTTCAAGTACACTACATGCCTTCGGACTGCTTCATCCTTGTATATCTCAACAACTTCAGCCTGTTCTGGGTGTCCCTTACCCACCTTCAAGTGACCTAACCCCCTTGTGGCAGCATTTAGTTGGTGAATCACAGCTGGTAGGATTGTCCCTGAGAGTGATGTACCAATTCTTCTTCTTTTTGCCCACAACAGCATAGTCTTCTCCCTAATTGCATCAGCTAGGAAATCCACTGGTAAGTCCTTGTGCTCCTTAATCCAGCTATTCCAAGACTCAGCCAAGTTTTTGTTGATGTACCCACACTTAACAGCTAGATTAAACAAGCTTCTGGCCCATAACAGATTGTGGTGGTCCTTCAACCACTTCTCCACATCAGGGCTGGTTGCCAAGATTTTGTCCATAAAGTATTTATGCTTGTCAGGTGTGTAAGCCCTTACTGTAGGCCACATATACTTGACATACAGGTTGCCAGTGAACTTCCCCTTCATGTTCTCCATCGTGTCTAAAGCACTCCCTCTGCTCAGCCCATGGAAAAACTTGCTTGACAGCGGCTTCTGGTCCTTTGCATGCATCAGTGCACACAACCAAATTGAGCACTGGACCTATTGCTTTACCTAAACACCCCATAAACCAAATCCAGTTGTCTTTTGTTTCTGAATCAAACAGGCCAAATGCCAAAGGAAACATCCATGTGTGTCCATCTAGTGCCTGGGCAAAAGGCAAGTGTCCATTCCACTGCCCATTGAGGGCAGTGGAGTCTATGCTAATGTATGGCCTGCAACCACCTAAAAATCCATCAATTTGTGCCTTGAATGAGCAAAAAAACCTACTGAAGTGCACCTTATCTCCAACTCGGACAGTGTCAATCTCAACTATACTACCAGGAGACCTCAACTCTACCTCTACCTTGAATCTGTACAGCCAGTCAAATGAATCGTCCCATTTACCAAACAATTTCTTTGCTGCCCTCTGCCTGCCATTATACACTGTCTGGTAAGGAATAACAATCTTGTACTTGTCTTCCAACTCATCTTTAAGTGCTTTGGCCCCCATTGCAGGCATCCTCTTCAGGTAAGGGATTGCCCTTTCAGCTACCCATGCTTGAGATGACATAGTGGCACAGACTTTACTACTTGAAGCACAAGTGTGCTGCTTGTCATTTATCTGAATCTGCAAATGCCATAAGACACAGACATCAGAATTATAACAAAAATGCCAACAAGTGCACCCAGAAATGGTACATTAGTAAACAAAAATGAATATACAAAAAATCAACTATAGGTTAGTACCCTGACACAGCCACCAGCCTGAGTTCTAGCTCTAATGCGCTAGGGACAGCCTTCTGCAGCACAGAAACCTCTGAATCTGCTCTTATCTGACTTTTCAGTGCCCAGCTCAAACTCCTTAACAATTGCATGCTGCCTGACTGCCAGCCTGAAGTCATGCATGGAAGGATATATGATTCCAACTTGCATATCAGGGTTATCTCTGTCCCAGACAATGATTGGCTCTTCTGCATCTATGTCATCCACAGGGATTTCAGCATCTCTCATATCAGCTAGCAGTTCTTTAGAGGGCACATATATTGGTGGTGGGCTAGCAGCTGCTTGAGCAGCACTTTCATCAGCATCTTTGAAGCCCATAGCCTCAAATACCTTGTCTTCATCCACCAATGGATCCATGATACCATCCTCTGGGATAATAATCAACGTACTCCAATCTACAAATCCCCCTTCATTACGACATGGAGAAGTGCAACTGTTCCCCACCTCAGCAGTTGTAACATCAGAATTACCATGAGCAATAGACTGACCAAAGTCATGTGATGCAGCAACACTATGCTTATGCACTTGGCTACCTACAGATTGGTACCCCTCCTTGTCGACCACTTCAACCACAAGCTTTACTACTCTGACATTGAGTCGACTATCTAGCATCTCCTTGAATTGCTCATTAGTGGTCACCTTTCATTCAGAGTCACCTTCCACACCCCAAACAATTATTGTGTGACTATTACCCCCAAATGATTTTGCTAGCCATATCCTCTCTAAGCTTGTCCAGTGAATACCCTCTGCGCACATCAAACCATAGCTCATGATCTTGCTCATCCATATCCATGGGACCATAGTCAAGTTCATCTCTGTACTTAGCAGACCTAACCATTACTCTAAATCCATTGCCAGGATCAATCCTAGCACAAAGATTTGGGAGTTAGGACATCCAACTCCGCAACATTCACACTGAAAGCAACACATCATATATCCATTTAGCAGAAATCAACGGAATCAACATACCAAGGGGGCGGTTCAGAGGATGACATCGTCAATCGCAATCCAACAAAGCGATTCTAGTGGACAACCAACTCTACGAATCAAACATAAAACGCACAAATCAAATAGAAACCCTACCAATTGAATCGCCAAACCCTGGGTCTCCAAACCCTAGCCAATATCCATAGTCACGGGCGCGGGAGATGAGGCAGAGGAGAGGGGGCGGCGCATTGGCGTACCGTGAATCCGGAGAGGGGGGCCCGACGACAAGGACGGATGGAGGCGGAGGACGAGGCCGGCTCCAAGGACGACGACGTCGGCGGCGAGGACGGTGAAGCGGCTGCGGCCGGGCCCGCTGCGTCCGGGCCGGCTCCAGCTCCCAGCTCGAATGGATGCACGAGAGGGCAGCTCCACTTTTAGTGCTGCAGAGGGCAGGGGCACTAGTGTCCTTGCGCCATGGGTGTCCACCGTGGCTGCTTGACGTGGCACGCCACGCAGGCCAAAGTCTAGGTTTTTGGGAAAACTGAAAGACAAGCCTTCTCTCCGGTGGCAAATTTGTAAGAAAGTTTGGAACGATGCTATTTGAATATGTGTCGTTCGGGAGGATGGCAAAAAATATAAAGGGAACATATCTAGTGCAAACCAACCACTTCGTGCAAACTTGCAAATTTTTAATCTGAGCTATATGATGTTGATCCAAGGGGCGCAAGGGGACTGGGTAATTTTGCGCTTAACCGCCCGCTCTTAATCACACATTTACAAATCCCCCCTTCCATCTCTCCCCCGTGGCCCCTTGGATCAACATCACGTGGCCCAGATTAAAAGTTTGCATGGTTGCACGGAGAGGTTAGTTTACATTTGATACGTTGCCAAATATAAAAGCCCATAATTATTAGGCATAGGTCCCACTTGCCAGGGTCATATCTTATCCCCTCCTGTTATCTCTTCTTTCCCCGTTTCTGTCTTCCGTAACGCCCGCGCCACAGTTCGCGCCCGCCCACCCCCGGCCGCCGTCGCGCGCCGCCAGTCAGCGCGCCGGTCGTCCTCCCAGTCCCAGCCTCCTCCGTCCCCATGGCGACGCCTCCGCTCCCCTCCGTTTCCACTCGCCACCGAGCCCCACCACCATGGCCGCCTCCCAAGACTGCCATCAGCCCGCGAGCAAGCTTTCGGTGTGGCGTGCTGGCGCCACCGGCCGGTCAAGTTCTAGAGGCGGCCACCGCCGCTCCATGTTCAAGTTCAAGGAACCCGCCCACTCGGGTCCTGAGCTCCGACGTGAACCTGCAAATCCAGCGCCTCTGTCAGGCGGGTGACCTCGGGGCCGCTTTGAGGTTGCTGGGCTCTGACGGCGGCGGCGTCGATGTGCGGAGCTACTGCGCGGTCGTTCAGCTCTGCGGGGAGGAGAGGTCGTTGGAGGCTGCGAGGAGAGCACATGCCTTGGTTCGTGCTGCAACGGGTGGAATCGGGGGCGTCCTTGGGAAGAGGTTAGTGCTAGCCTACCTGAAATGCGGCGACCTGGGCGGGGCAAGGACGGTGTTTGATGAAATGCCTCCTCAAGTCGCTGATGTCCGTGTCTGGACTTCGCTGATGAGCGCGTACGCCAAGGCTGGTGATTTCCAGGAAGGCATTTCACTGTTCAGGCAGATGCAATGCTGCGGGGTTAGTCCGGATGCGCACGTTGTTTCTTGTGCCCTCAAGTGCGTTGCCAGTTTGGGCAGCATTACAGAAGGTGAGATGATTCATGGATTACTTGAGAAGTTGGGTCTTGGGGAAGCATGTGCGGTTGCTAATGCTCTGATTGCGTTGTACTCAAGGTGTGGACAGATGGAGGATGCCATGCAGGTATTTGACAGTATGCATCCCCGGGATGCCATCTCTTGGAATTCTATGATCAGTGGATGTTTTTCAAACGGATGGCATGATAGGGCTGTTGATCTTTTCAGCAAGATGTGGTCTGAAGGTACAGAGATCAGTTCAGTGACAGTGCTCAGTGTTTTGCCTTCTTGTGCGGAATTAGGTTATTACCTTGTTGGAAAAGCAGTACATGGGTACTCCATAAAGTCTGGATTGCTTTGGGACCTTGAATCTGTACAATGTGGAATAGATGATGCTCTTGGATCCAAATTGGTATTCATGTATGTGAAATGTGGTGACATTGGCTCTGCGAGAAGGGTGTTTGATGCAATGTCCTCAAAAGGTAATGTGCATGTATGGAATCTGATAATGGGTGGGTATGCAAAGGCTGGTGAATTCGAAGAAAGTCTCTCACTTTTTGAGAAAATGCATGAACTTGGAATTACCCCAGATGAGCATGCCATTTCTTGCCTTCTGAAGTGTATCGCTTGTTTGTCTTGTGCCAAGGATGGCTTGGTGGCTCATGGGTATCTAGTAAAATTGGGTTTCGGGACACAGTGTGCAGTCTGCAATGCACTGATATCATTCTATGCAAAGTCCAACATGATTGACAATGCAGCCTTGGTGTTCGATAGAATGCCTCATCAAGATGCCATTTCTTGGAATTCTATGATTAGTGGGTGCACTTCCAATGGATTAAACAGTGAAGCTATTGAGTTGTTCATAAGAATGTGGATAAAAGGACAGGAGCTGGACTCAGCTACGTTGCTAAGTGTTTTGCCAGCTTGTGCACAGTCACGCTACTGGTTTGTAGGAAGGGTGGTTCATGGTTACTCGGTTAAAACTGGATTGATTGGGGAGACATCTCTTGCAAATGCTCTTCTTGATATGTACTCAAATTGCTCAGATTGGCATAGCACCAATCAGATATTCAGAAGCATAGGTCAAAAAAATGTGGTGTCTTGGACATCCATGATCACGAGTTATACGAGGGCTGGGCTGTTTGACAAAGTGTCTGGGTTACTGCAAGAGATGGTATTAGATGGTATCAGACCTGATGTTTTTGCAGTCACGAGTGCCCTTCATGCTTTTGCTGGTGATGAATCTTTGAAACAAGGCAAATCTGTTCATGGGTACGCCATCAGAAATGGAATGGAGAAGGTTCTTCCGGTTGCAAATGCACTTATGGAGATGTATGTGAAATGCAGGAATTTGGGGGAAGCGCAATTGGTTTTTGACCATGTGACGAATAAGGATATAATCTCATGGAATACACTGATAGGAGGTTACTCAAGAAATAATTTTGCCAATGAATCCTTCAGTTTGTTCAGTGACATGCTGCTCCAGTTCAGACCCAATGCAGTGACTATGACCTGCATCCTTCCTGCTGCTGCAAGCATTTCATCCTTGGAACGAGGCAGGGAGATACATGCTTATGCACTTCGAAGAGGATTTCTGGAAGATAGTTATACATCAAATGCGCTTGTGGACATGTATGTTAAATGTGGTGCGTTACTGGTAGCCCGAGTATTGTTTGACCGGTTGACTAAGAAGAACCTCATATCATGGACCATCATGATTGCTGGCTATGGCATGCATGGTCGTGGGAAAGATGCTGTCGCCCTCTTTGAGAAGATGAGAGGCAGTGGTGTTGAGCCAGATGCGGCCTCTTTCAGTGCCATATTGTATGCTTGCTGCCATTCTGGTCTTACAGCTGAGGGATGGAGATTCTTCAATACTATTCGAAAGGAATACAAAATAGAACCCAAACTGAAGCACTACACCTGCATTGTTGATCTGCTTAGCCGTGCCGGAAATCTGAAGGAGGCTTTTGAGTTCATCGAGATAATGCCAATTGAACCTGATTCAAGCATTTGGGTGTCATTGCTGCACGGATGTAGAATTCACAGGGATGTCAAACTTGCGGAGAAGGTTGCAGACAAGGTCTTTAAGTTGGAACCTGAGAACACTGGGTACTATGTTCTTCTTGCCAATATCTATGCTGAGGCTGAGAGATGGGAGGCTGTCAAGAAGCTCAAGAACATGATTGGTGGTCGAGGTCTCCGTGAGAACACTGGCTGCAGTTGGATTGAGGTCAGGGGCATGGTTCATGTCTTTATCGCAGATAACCGGAATCACCCAGAATGGAACAGGATTACAGAATTTCTGGATGATGTTGCCAGAAGGATGCGGGAAGAAGGCCATGATCCTAAGAAAAAGTATGCTCTGATGGGTGCCAATGATGCAGTTCATGACGAGGCACTATGTGGGCACAGCTCAAAGCTCGCCATCACATTCGGTGTACTGAATTTGCCAGAAGGACGGCCAATCCGTGTGACAAAGAACTCAAAAGTCTGCAGTCACTGCCATGAGGCTGCCAAGTTCATATCCAAGATGTGCAACAGAGAGATCATTCTGAGAGATTCAAGCAGATTCCATCATTTTGAAGGAGGCAGGTGTTCTTGCAGAGGGTACTTCTGAAAGAAACACCAGTCATGTAACTGTGGTTTTGTTTGTTCATTAGCAGAGAGCACATTTAGTGCTACTAGCACCGTCATATAGCCTGCATCTGTAGCGGTTTTTCCTTTATAAAGATGAAGAGGTGACATTAGAACGGCAAGGGAAGGTGCCTTTAGAAGGTAACAATTTTGTGTGTTTAGGAAACAGAAGCTATTGTCCATATAAATGTAAAGAAAATTTGAAAAATAAATAAAGGCGTTTTGGCATCTTTTACTCAAAATATTGTTACAAGCAATCTGCATTTGCCACGGCAATTAAAATCTTCCTGCAATTGTAGCTTGCAAATGTGGGAAGAGGCCTGAGATCATATTGTTCTAGCATCTGATGATGATTGACTTTTTTTTGAACACTTCAACAGGGGGATTACTCCCCACCTGATTTTATTGCATACTGTAATGAGACCACAAAATTGGCAGAATTACATGGCTGTCGCCAAGTTGAAGAGGGAGGGGAATTTGACAAGAAAAAACACACAGGATTACATTGTAGGGGTATTGGCCACCAGCGGTTCTAGGAGTTTAAGCCATTCGTCAGCAACCTTTCTGCTCTTCGGAGGCATCCGGAGCCTCCATTGCCGGGCCTCTGTGATGCAGCACCGAAAAATATTGGAGAGGGAGAGATTTTCGTTCCCGAACACCCAGGCATTTCTTCTCTTCCAGAGCTGCCAGCAACACAGAGCTGCTAGGGAACTATTGAACTGTACACCCCTTTGGATGAAAATTTCCAAATAAGTCAATCATGGTTAGCACTCCATGATTGACTTATTTGGAAATTTTCATCCAAAGGGGTGTACAGTTTAATTGTTATACAGCGTTGTTAATTGCAGAGTTAATGGCAGTATAAACCTGGTATTTGGAAAGCTAACATTCTTTCTACGACTGATTTTTTTATGTCAATCTCTTAATTAGTTGCGTGTGTAAAGCTGAATTAGTTGAACATGTGCTGCACTTGTCAGTAGAGACAATTTGGGTAAGAGATGAAAAATAGATGTTGGTTGATTCTTGTTGTATGCTGAAAACCTGAAGTCGAATCTATAGCCCACATTTTTCTTTGATTGTGCTGTAGCGACAATAGACGTACCAAGAACTTCAGAACTCCCGTCTAAAAACAAAAGGGTGCAAAGTTACTATTCCTATTTTTGATAAGTTGTGCTCAGCAAATGAAATTCCATACCATTTTATTGCAAACATTACTTGGTGACTGTCAGAACTATGAGGATGCCAGAACACAGGCCAGCTTTAAAGCACAAAAGGCACTTTTGCTATTTTGCTGAAACTCAAAAGGCCAATGAGAATGAGAAGCGGACAAATCAGCAACAATTCTGCATACCTATCCTGAAGAGAACACTGCATTTTATATTTATTTATGAATCTGAAGGTTTGCCAAACGTGTGAAGAATCTGGGCTGTTACAGCTTCAGGTTTCTGCCGCCGGTGAAGAAGCTCTGAAGACGTCAATGAACATGGGCCGAGCCCATAGAACTCGCCGGCCCATGGGTCCTGTCCCTTCGTCTACCTCCGGCTCTCACCATTTCTTCCTCCACTTCCACTCCACTCCCATGCCCGTCCCCCTCCAAGGCTAAAACCCTTGCGTCCCTGATCCCCCACTGGTCGCATCGTACCAACAACTCCGCAAAGGGGAAGGCGAGGTGGGGAGCGGAGATGGTGGTGAGGATCCGGCTGGCGCAGTTCGGCTGCCGGAACAGGCCCTTCTACCGGCTGATGGCCGCCGACGGCAAGCACCTCGAGGTCCTCGGATACTACAACCCAATCCCCGGTATCGTCCGAGCCCAATTCATTGCGCCTCCAATCAGTTCGTTCCTTGTATTTTTATCTTTATCTAGGTGCCTGTTCCAGAGGTCGGATTTTTATAGGGGTTGAGGATGTTTCTATCTCAGGAGTCAGCAAGTTCTTCTAGTACTAGTAGTAGTTTAATTACACTGTTGAGATGAGCCGAGTACAGTATATGCTTCATGGTGTTGTACTGAGAGTAGAGTTTCTTCTCTTTATTTTTTTATAAAATAGTTGTGTTTCCTTGCTTTAACTTGCTGACGTCAAATACTAGCTTATCCATGCGACGATGAGTAATGAAAGTGTCCTTTTGTCGTGTTGCTATTTGCAGGGAAGGATGGTGGCAAGAGAATGGGTTTAAAATTTGACCGAGTGAAGTGAGTGTACATGTCAAATGATTTATATAGTGCATTTCGCATGACCTGTTGTGCATCCTCTAATGGGCGTATGCAGGGAGTAGTTACTTTAAGCGATCTCTGTACCCTCTTTAAACCCCATAAATTGACATTAGCTGGTAGAAGCCAGCTTGAAAATTTATCCTCATTTTACTATTTAGACTTTGTATCTTGGCTCTCAATAATACCTGGAGCATGATAGCATAAGGTGAAATTGCCCCCTTTTGGAATGAGGGGTCCCTTTTCGATTCCTGCATATTTTTTATGAAAATGAACTGAATCATGAACTCCTACATGATTCCTGTGAAATTACTATGTTCCAAAGGGGTCCATTATTTGACTACAAATAACCCTCTCCATGGTATCCCCCTGTAGGTAGCTAGTTTTGTGGTTGATTTCTATTTTTGTGGTACCTATGACTAGTTAGAGTGAATCAAAACAACCCTACTTTTGTACTTTGGAGAGCACTCAACTGTAGAACATGTATGTGCAGAATCCAGATTAAAATAAGCAGTGTCTTAAAAAATTTGAAATGAAGCTGATAGATTGTACCAAAACTGTTATTAGGTTCTTACTCTCTCATAACTGTCATCTTGCTACAGATATTGGCTGTCAGTTGGTGCACAGCCATCAGATCCTGTGGAGCGCATACTCTTTCGTGCAGGAATTCTACCTCCACCTCCAGTACTAGCTATGGCACGCAAGGGTGGGCCTCGGGATAGACTTCCTATTGATCCAATGACTGGATGCCCTTTGGACATTGAAGGCCTAACAATTGTTGATGATCCTAATACTCCGCACGGTGAAAATGGAGCCCCTATCGAAGAGGTGGCATGAATGAGGCCTGATATTTTTATGCTTTAGCATAATTTGTGGAAGATAGGTGCTTCTTTTAGCATTTATGCCCTTCAGATTGGACTGGGAGCTTTTTATATTTCCGCAACGTGAGAACTTTTCTACCAACTGACATCTGATGTATGATCCAAAGTTTGCTTCTTATGCTCCTAATTTTTCTGGTTTTAATCAGTAGTATATCTCTGTGGAGTGTGGACCTGGAAATTCAGAAGTTTATCTTTGTTGACTATTTATTCGTAAGTTGTCTGTGAGACTTTGAAAGTTGTATAGCTTTTTTTCTTGATTGTGTTGAGCATGTCACCGGCCTCTTACAGGGTGGAGTGATGGCTAAACAGATACTTTTATTCAGTATGAGGAGGATGTCACAATTTTGAGACCCCCTACTTTTGTTACGAGGTACTAAATACCATGTGGGTTGCTGCATCATGATTAGTTTCTTTGAAGCATAAAGGTTCATGGATGGTTATAGTTTTTTTGTCATGCCCAATCACAAGCAATGTATTTATCTGATCGGATAGGCAAGACGATATTTTTGTTTTTGAGAATACCTAGATACCTCTGCTCTTTGTTTGTAACAGTGACAGGATTCAGTTATTTGCAGTAGAATCATTTCCGTTGCATGTGAAGGATTGATGCTTTTCTTGTCTGTGTCTTACTGCTGCAAGACAAGTTCACCCACCTGGAAGCAATGTTCAGTGAGTCATATGCTGTGGCCCAAATGGGATGTTTCTTTCATGGGGAGTGCTACAGTTTGCTTGGGTACTGTTCATCTTTCATTAGTCTATAAATGGAAAAGATACTCCAGTGCCAATTCAAATTAGTTCTGTATGAGTGCCTTTTTTTTTTTTTTTGCTTTTATTGTATTAGTGTGTGGATTGGACTGGTCATATAGTAGTGACTTGCATGTCATGAACCAGAGTTCTTGAGATCATAGTTACTTGTGCACGTTGAGGATTGTTCAAGATTGATAAGAAGGTATATACATTCTTCTAACAAGTACTACTATCAGTAGACTCCTAGCTAGTAGTAGTAGTAGTAGTAGCCCCATTTCACTTTTATCCCTTGCATTGTTACATAAGGTATTTCTTCTCACCGAGGCCACCCCATGCTCGAGAAATGCTAAATCGGTCTCACCAAGAAACCTTCTTTGGCGGCTTGGCGCCTGCAACCTAAAACATCTTAAAGCCCCGAAATCTCTTCTCAGTGCTCCTGAATGCCATCAAAGAACGTAAGTGAAACTCCAAATTAATCAGTTGTACTTGAAGACCAGCACACACTACACACCATGGAAGAAGCATCAAGACGCTGCAGTTCACCATACTTGCTGATGCTCGTGCTAGCACTGGCCCAGTACTGGTGCGCCATCGCCGCCACGGCGAGCTGCACCTTCACCGTGTCCAACTACTGCTCGCAGCCGATATGGCCGGCGACGCTCGCCGGCGCGGGGACGCCGCAGCTGCCGACGACGGGGTTCAGCCTCGACCCGGGGCAGAGCGTGCAGGTGCCGGCGCCGACGGCGTGGTCCGGCCGGGTGTGGGCGCGCACGGGCTGCGTGTTCGACTCCGACGGCAGGGGCGCGTGCCAGACCGGCGACTGTGGCGGGCGCATGGAGTGCGCCGGCGCCGCCGCCACGCCGCCCGCGACGCTGTTCGAGATCACGCTGGGGAAAGTGGGGACGGCCGGCGCCGCCGGCCTGGATTACTACGACGTCAGCCTCGTCGACGGGTACAACCTGCCCGTCGTCGCCGTCCCGCTCCCGCGCCCGGGCGGCGGTGCCGCCGGCCGGTGCAACGCCACCGGCTGCATGGCCGACCTCAACCGCTGTACGTTCCTTTCCATGCATGTCGTGTGGCGTGTGCTAACTACCACCCCAAATGCATCGCCACATTAGATAGCGGTAGTAGAGTTTATCTGCTATGAGTATGACAGGTTGCTGCTCTGACGCATGAAGCTTTTTGTGCGTGTGTGTGGCAGCGTGCCCCAGGGAGCTGCAGGTGGAGTGCGGCGGCGGCACGGTGGCGTGCCGGAGCGCGTGCGAGGCGTTCGGGGAGGAACAGTACTGCTGCAGCGGCGCGTACGCGGCGCCGACGGCGTGCCGGCCGACGGCCTACTCGTCCATCTTCAAGTCGGCGTGCCCGCGCGCGTACAGCTACGCCTACGACGACAGCTCCAGCACCTTCACCTGCAGCGGCGCCGCTGGCTACACCATCGCCTTCTGCCTCCCTCCCTCCGGGTAATCTAATCTCTTCTGCACAAATTTGCTCGGCGATCACATGCCTGCCTGATGACTGCCACAAGTTCTTCAGTGTTCAGAATTCATATTCTTGTCTGTTCGCGCAGGTTGCACGACTCTGACGGTTCAATTTCGGCACCGGCATCGGCATCTGGGCAAAGCGCTGGTGGCGGCAGCGTTGACGGCGCTGACAGCACGCCACCGCCGCCGCCGCCTGTTGTTGGCAACGGCGTCGGAAGCTCCAGCCAGACGCCCCCTTCCACTGACAACGGTGGCGGCGACGGAACCACCGGCCAGGCGCCTCCTGCTACCGACAACGGTGGTGGCGACGGAAACACCTATCTGCAGCCGCCTCCGGCTGACAACGACGGTGCTGGCGGAGGTACCTACCAGCAGCCGTGGATGACGATGTCACTGGCGAGCACGCTACACGAGCAGCTGTGGCTTTTGCCTGCAGTGCTCTTGTTCTTCCTCTGAAGTCTGATCACCCTCCCTCTCCAATCGCCATGAAGATGAAGCCAGCTCTTGTAGGATTCACTGACGATATTATTAGCAGTAGAAGTTACCTACAGGACAGGATTCCCTGACACTAATCCCTATAGCAGTGGTAAAACCATCCATAGTATCGTACCCAATTGAGATGGAAACATTTACAGACTGGATCCATTTGTTCATGTAGATTACTATAGAAAATAATGCAGGTCGTTGTTCATCATTTGTCCCATGAAAATTAAAATGTTGTGCATTGTTTCGTTGCTGAATGTTCATTCGTTTGCCACCGGTGGTTTGTCGTCAAAATTAATTCAGAAATCATGGCTACCATGCATCAGATGATAATTAAGCCGACGAAGAACAAAGATATATAGATTCAGTGAGGTTCGTTCGTCGTATATCATTCATCAGTGAATTTAGTGTCAACTCGTGATCTACTACTGATGAGGAGAGGAGGAGGGTACGACAATGGGAGCCGGCGGCACGGATTCCTCGAGCGGGCAGCACTCCCAGTCGCCGTGCTTGTTCTGCGACAGCGAGAAGTGCTTGGGCGTCCACACCTCCCCCCTCTCGTTCCTCTCCTTGGCGCGCCTCCTCGCCGTCTCCTCCACCCGCCGCTTCGCCTGCCGCGCTCTCTCCCACTCCTTCTTCAAGATCGCCTCGCTCACCTCGCCCCACACCACCGCCGACTCCGTCGCCGACACGCCCTGATCATACACAACATCCATCATTCATCATCAATCAATCATTAAAAAAAAAAAACCCTGTGCTAATTAATTAATGAGTTCCTCGTCTCCTACCTCTTGGTCTTGCACGACGGGCGTGGCGAGGTCACCGATGGCTTGCTGGGCGTCGTAGAGCACGGAGACCTCACCAGTGGCGACGTCCTTGAGCTCGACCTGGCGGTCCCAGAACCCGTCGACCTCGAGCAGGGTGTCCGCGGGCGCGGCGGAGCGGAAGATCCTGCCCCTGACGCAGCGGGGGTCGCCGCCGCCGAGCCCGAGGAAGGAGCGGCGGGTGCGGCAGTAGCTGAGCTGGGCCTCGAGCCCGGACTCGGCGCAGGCGACGCGGACGTCGCCGGCCCACTCGCACGCCGGCGACGGGAGGAGGCGGATCACCAGGTTGGGGCACCCGACCACGTACGTCTCGCCGTGCCGGGGCAGCCGCAGCTCCCGCGCGCCGCGCACCGCCGCCTCCACGCTCGCGCCGTGGAATCGCGGCGCCGGGCTCTGGCACCACACCAGCCGCACCTCGCCGCGCGCGTCCGTCGCGTGCAGCGCCGTCACGGGCGGACGGTGCGACACCTGCTCCAGGAGGACGTTGAGCCCGCCGCCGCCGCCGGAGACGGAGGTGGAGACGTGGTGCGTCTCCCCGAGCACCGGGTTGTAGGGCGCGAAGCCGAAGATGGGGGGGCGCGTCGTCGAGATGCTCCACGCCACCACGGCGGCGAGGCGCTCCAGGCTGTCTGCCCCATGCGCGCACCGCGCCAGCAGGTCCTCGCCGCCGCAGTACACGCCCTCGCCGTACAGCTGCAGCTGCGACTTGGGCAGGTTGAACGTCGCCGGCAGCTGCAAGATAATTCCCAGACGGTTCAAGGACTTTCCATTCATTCCTTCATCTTCATTCAGACGACAACGACACTAGGTGCTGTTGTTTTAATGCTTTTATTATAACTTATATATTTATTAAAAAATATATAAAATTGGGATCAAACAGCGACAAATTTATTACCGCGTTTTACCGCAGCGATCACTGATACAGCTACAGCGATCGCTTGTGTAGTAATGTTGGTGAGGTATTGAGTAAAAAAAATCAAATCATTGAATTGAAAACAATAAAAATGAAAGACAATCGAGCCGTCCACATGTTATTCGATCTCGCCGTCAGTATTCGGACGGTTCGCAGAGTATCCGTTAGCGCTCGGACGATACGTCTGTGCGCTAAACGCCTCTTTTTAAAAAAAACCTACGCCGTCTGCTTCCATAAAAAATATTGGGTTTGCTCTTCCCCTCCAACATCCACGGCCGGGGTGCTTTCTCTCCGCGTCACCGCTCCGAGGCCTCTTTCTTGATTTCCATGTCACCCCTGGCTGCCGGCGAGCAAGTCGCCGTTCATGTGAGCGCTCAAGCTAGTACAAGGAACCGTGGGGATAAACGACCGGCAAGGAAGCGATTTCGTGTTCTGAATTTGCAACCGACACTTGTTGAAGAGACTTTCATTCATTCGTTTATCAAAACACTTGCTGGTGTTATTTTAATCGTTTTATATTGTAAATAGGAAATTCGAAGCAAACGTTCGCGTTGAGGAGTCCTTGTCCGCAACAACAGAAATAGGGTGATGGAATCATGAGAAGGAACATTGATCGCTTAACGGACAAATTAAACAACCAAATTCAAAGTCAGAGACGCGCAAACTGCTAAATTAGTGCTTGTTGTCGATTATGCTCTACCTCTACCTAGCTGACCAGGACATGGCCTACTACTTAGTAGGTAAGGCATTTTCTCAGTCGTTGATACCATGGACACGAACGTCAACAGAGTAAGGTGCCTAAGTCCTTATAACTCGATTCTATTGGTGAAATTGTTTTTCTAGAAAATAGTTTCATGAATTATTCTTTATATAAAGCTGTGCTATTTTACGAATGTTGTTTGATAAAACAGCTCCACTAATAACAATTTTATGTATAGTTGTGAGAAAGAAATGTAAGAGAGCTAGAATTACTTTTTCTATCTTGATGGGAAAAAAAAAGAAGAAAAACTAGCTCACAGAAGCTTATACGCGTACGCACCTGGAAGTGAGCGAGGTCGGAGCCCGGGCGAACGTTGCGGAAGAGGCTGAGCACCCGCTGGACGAGGTTGGCCGGGCGAAGCTCCGCCGCGAGGCCGCCGTCCAGCGACAGCGGCGGCGTCAGCACGGGCGCGCACGCCGCCGCCCCAGCCTCCTCGCCCTCCGACTCCACCTGCATCGCATCAAAAATTCAAAATTTAGAATGGACAGAGACAGCTCTCGTCAGTCAGGTAAATAAACAACTTCAAATACAGTAAAAAAGAAAACGGACAACTAGTACTCCTACTGTAACATCAAATGGAGGACGGTCGCGTCGGCCGGGATTTGTCAGGGGGCAAACAGACGAGACGAACGCGTCATGCAGCGGAGGCCACGAGGCCGGCACGGTTGCCGATCGAGACGCTGACACTGGCGAGTGCAGCCAAGCAGAAGGGTGGCGAACGGCTTTTACGAGGACGGGGATGCGGCGTCAGATTTTGGCAGTGCGTGACTGCGTGCGAAGGTTCCAAATGGCAGCGTAATTTATGAAGAAACAAACAGAATCGGCTGTGTGTGTTGGTCGGACACCCCGAGGATAGTGGTCTAGTGGAGACGGCGGCTACGCCAACTCGCCAAGTAGAGTAGTAGACCACTCGCCGGCCCGGGCGCCGCGCCGTCCGTTCCAGAAACGCCCCGCCCCGGCCCCGGCCAGACCACCTGCCCCAGAAAAAGAATCTTGGAAACTTCTTCGTGTGTCGGTTGTACGTACGGTGGGTGGTGGAATTTGTATAGTACTACTGTACTGTCTTATATACAGAATAAATATACGCATACGCGGACCTTATTTTATAGACATAGATATGTGGTTTGTGTAGTAGTATTCTTGGACATGGAGACCGCGTAGCATGTTGGTTCCTCGTGAAAAAAAAGGAAAAAGGCCAGAAGGCGCGACATGCATGGGTATGGCCGCACGAGATATATAGGAATCACGGGATATACGAAATGGCAATTGGGATGTGGCCGGCGGCGAGTATCGGTGCGTGCGTCCGGTGAAAGCCAAGGGTGTGGTGTGGCGGGGAAAACAAAAAGAACAGAGGCCAGCGCCCAGCGGAAATCGCCGCCGGAGCAGGCGGCGCGCGGCTATGATTCTAGTATGAACGAACGGGAGAGAAAAAAAAAAAACCCCACAAAGTTCGCCGTTCGATCGATTTCCTTCCCATTCCCGGCGTGCATGCGACGGCGACGGCGGGATGGATGGACCTCGCGCGCGTACGCACTTGCGGACGGAGTCTTAACCTGCAAAGGAATAACCGAGCACGCCAGCCGCGCATTACCTATGTAAACGGAACCTTCTCCTTTCTCATCCTTTCTTTACTTTAACGATTAGCGAAAGTCTTAAAAGCTAAGCGAGAAGCTAGCGATGGACAGGGAACTCAAGGCCACACACAGCTCGACAGGTGACGTCCGGGAATCTTAGCTTCATGTGTTGTTTATTCGACCAGCGCCGGCGGATTGACCGCCGGCGCCGGCGCCGGTGGACGGTGGTGGCCCGGAGTGGGGACGGAAAGCACAACGCGCAGCACGTACGTACGGCCTCTAATCGATCAAAGATGACATAGTACGTACTGTACAAGGCAAGCAGGAAGGCAGGGGAAAGACGACGTACCATGTGGGCGGGGCGCGCCGGCGAGAGAGGATTAAGCGAGCGAGCAGGAGCTACCGGCGGCGGGGACGAAGCGGATGACGACGAGCAATCAATCAATCCCCCCTTCCTCCTCTCCTTTAATTTCCCTTTGCTTTCTTTGGCAGCTCCACCGTCGTCCATCTATCTATTTATAATATATCCGCCACGCACGCACGCACGCGTCAAAATGCATCATATCGCGCGCCGTCCCAGCTTCTTCCCCTGTCCGATCGCCAGCCAGCGCCGTGAGTGACGTCACCTCCTCCGTCTCCGTGTGTTGTTGTTGTTGTTGTGTGTCTGTGGTCGTGTGAAACCGTCTCGTTGGCACCAGGCCGAAAGCACCTCTCCATATATGCTATGCTTGGACTCCATATGGAAAGCACCTCTCCATTCTCCACGCGCATGGTCGCCGGCGCGGCCGCGTCTTGAGGTTTCTACTTGTGACGAATACAACAACGTACACGGAGCTTCAAACTATAAATTGCATATTATTAGGACAAGCTATGCACTAATAACTTCGCCACATGAGTTTCCATATTCTTAAATATTTTTCATCACAATTTAAGTAAGTATATATATATATATATATATATATATATATATATATATATATATATATATATATATATATATAAAAGTAGACATAGTTTGAAATTTTATCATTAGCTTACGATCTATTATTATGGTACATAATTTAGAATAGTTTGAAAAATATATAAGTCAGCCCCTTGAAAAAAAATAATAAGTATATAATCATTAGATATAGACTACAAAGTGTCTATTATGTAGAAAATAAACAAAGAAAAAATATATAATTTAATATAAGTAATCTTTATTAACTAAATATATTAGTAGTATATTTTCAAAACTGTAGCAAATGCGAGAGCACGGATTGATAAACTATCAAAGTATCAATTCAAAGGTTAGATGGCTAGATGTTTCTAATTATTGTGAGAATTTCTAGAATTGATGTGAGCTCGCTCTCTCTCTCTCTCTCTCTCGCTTCATTTTTCAAGTACTAGGTGGTGTTTGTGAATCTCCTTATCTATTATCTCTATGTCCCTTTTGACTCTCTAACTGCAGATTAGGTGTGAAGAAGATGGCGTCGTGTCTTCTTTTATGGAGGCACGCACAAACTGATAGTAGTGAAGATGCTTCCTCCACCGTTGGTACCAGGATTTGTTGGGACTATGGCCATGGACGGTGGCTAGTAGCTGCTGCTTCAGCCATGGCAGTGGACGAAGCCACCACCGGCCACCCTAAGTCTTTGATTGGGCTTGTCATGAAAAATTAAAAGAAAATTTTCTTTGTATCTAAGAATCATCACAAAAAATTAAAAGAAGATTATTTTTATCTAAGAAGACACCGTGATTGCTAACTAAATAATTTTATAATAAAGATTGTTCCTGGCTCCTGACAGTCATGATGCTGGCGGTACAAGTACAAGAGCAGCGCATGCCGACGTCAATCCATGCACTGACATGGCCAATGCATGCAGCTTCGACTTCTTATGCTACTGCCGGATCGACTTTAGCTATAATATGTTTGGCTGCTTCTTTTCCTAATTTATTTTCTTTTAGCCAAGGTTAAGAGAGAATCGGTAATGGGATCTGAATAAAGTACCGATCTGAACATTGTGGTGATCTTCTATATATCTCACCTGCTCAATGCTAAATTCATGACCACCGTGCTGTCTTCTGCAGTTTTTTCTATAGCCCCTCATAATGCACCGTGAAGGAGCGAGCAAATAAGCCAAAGAAACTTCTATTGTCGTCGCTGCTTGTACTGAACCAAGGAAACTTGTTGCTTCACACTACCAATTTTCTTTGTATTATATTATTGCTGTTTACCTAATGTTCTTATGTCCCGTGTTGCTTTTCCGATGTATGAAAGTTGAGATGGTTTGGTATGTTCAGAGAAAACATTATTGGAAATGGTTACATATGAACGGCACATTTGATCACAGCACAATAATGGGCCACTTTAGTTCTGTGATTAGTCTATATGAAACCGTAAGATGATGAAACTGTACCTACGAGAGAGAGATTGATCTAATGATCGTTTCAAACCAATAAATTAAAGATTCCTTTAGAAACATAATAATATAGTAACAGCTTTACTGTAGTTGGGACAGCTGCAGCCGCCCTCTAGTGCATCAATGTGTCACCAAGCTAGCTAGTCATCGAAGCTACTCGATCATTTATCCGGACGGCCGGTACGAAAGAAATGGTCGCGGCAGATCGAGGACAATTAGTGTTTACTAATAAATTCACGGAGTAGGATTGTTTGACCAATTCTGCGGCGCCGGCGATCGACACGAACGAGAGGCTCTGTGTAGGTTCAATAGAGGATCGAGCAAGAGCAATCAGTCGAGCCGGCCAGCAGACAGCGACGACACGACGTACTCCCGTCCCGTGCACCGTGCTTACCGTGCACGGGACACGATAGATCGAGGCAATGCAAGCGTGGCGTGCTGTGCTGCCCGGCGAGATCGCTTCCGCGTGCCGTCTCAAGCAAAAAAGCTACACGCACGAGCACGAACGACGAACGGAGAGAAAATCTGCAATGCAATGCAGTGCAAGCGACGGATCACGAGAAGCGTGGAGGCTGCGTGCGTGCCGTGGCCGTGTATTTTCGCTCCAGATCGCATCATCAGCCGATCCAGAGCTTTTGACCTTGTGTTCGCTTGCATAAAACAGTATTTTCTCTCGTAACAATGCAGCTGCAATGAAAATTAATCGTGCGGAACTGGATGGTAGCATAGCACAACCATTTTTTTAAATAGCACAACCGGAAATTGGGAAGTAGCGGCTTCTCGCCTTTCGGTCGAAGAAGGTTTCGTGCCAGCTTCTCCATGCCGGCGAGAACTGTTAGCTATACGCGTGGGGCCTGCTGCCTAGCACGCAGAAGTTCTGATTATGTTATCTTCACCCACCTCATTCCCAAAAATGCGAAAGTCCTGATTAGTTATGTCATGTCATATTCATCCACTTAATCCCAAATATATCTCCCTCAAAAGGCAGTCATCCAAAAGGGATGTCGGAAATCTTATCCCTCACCAACTTGCTTTTTGACCAAATTCACTACAGAAAATTAATACCCCCTCTCAACACTTTGTGGTCAGAACTGGAGGAAGCAATAGTGATTTGAGAACCAAGTAAGCCCAAATCACAAACTTGGGTGTCTATTCAATTTGTTTCCAAGCACTAGCTTAGCCGAGAAGTTGATTTCTATAATACAATATTTTTCTTTTATAATAAATTAATATAAATATAACTAAACTCAGCGCTTATTTTCATCTCAGGCATCAATGGTAGCAGCGAGTAGATAAATGATGTTCCCCCTCACAGGGCCCTCGCGCCGAAGCCCAGACGCGCAGCCAGGGCCCAACACTATACTCGGTTTTCGCCTAACAGGCCGGGCCAGCGGGCCCCTGACCACGATTCGTCATCCGGTTTTAAAACCGCGCTCCCTCCTCCTCTGGCCCACCACAACCCGGTCGCGTCGTGGTCTCGCGGATTACGGAGGAACCCTCTAGGCGCTCCCGTTTCCGGGAACAGCGGGCGCCATTCCCGGGCGGTAAGGCCGGCCCAGATCCGAGTACGGCGGCGGCGGCGGCGGCGACGGGCGAGATGACGGGCGGCGGCGCGGCGGCGGCGCAGGCGTACGGCGAGGTCTGGTACTGGGACGAGCGCTACCGGAAGGAGGCCGGGCCATTCGACTGGTACCAGAAGTACCCGGCCCTCGCGCCGCTGCTCCGCCTCTACCTCGCGCCGCACCACCGGGTCCTCCTCGTCGGGTGCGGCAACTCCGGTGAGTCGCTCTTCCTCGTCGGGTGGGTCGGTCCGTGGGCCAGCGGGATTGGATTGCTTATCCTTATCCTCCTCGCGGTGGGGAAGGAAGGGAGGCCGTGGCCTGAGTGGTTAGCAGCCGCGCTTTGTTCATGCATTGTGCCTTTCCTTCTCTCCCGGGTCTCTGCTGAGTGGCCTGATGTGCGATTCGGAGATGGTGGCTGTGTCGGTTAGATCAGCGTGGTACGCAATGTCGCCGTCCTGTACAAACTAGGAACCCTTTTCCGTTCTCGAATTACTCTGCACTAACCATTTCTATTGGAATGGTCTGATTGGATGGCATTTTACCACCGTATTATGTTCTAATCGAACGAATATAATGAGCCGCCCCTAAGTCACTCGCGGCATCCTGTATACAAGTATATTCCTTACCCTCTGTACCAGACCACATCTTCAGCAGTTCAGCGTGGCTTGTTTTTAATCATGCCAATGTTTTGGTTATAAGTAAAAGGGGGAACAATGACACCACCGAAATGCTGGCATTTCAGTGGGTGCGATAAATGTCCTTGCACCATGGCAGTTAAAGAATACGGTGAGAGCCCTCACATTTCTGTGAGCCTGGTACCATTCTGTCCCTGTGCCATGGTGGTTATGAAATCTAGCAAGGTCTGGTCTCTAGTGTGTCTGGTTAATTTCACACGAACTGGGAGTGCAGCTAGTGTGTAGTACTTCACATGTCTCAAAACTTCGTGAACCTAGGGTTTTCATCCACATGACATGAAGTTGCAAGGTTTGCTTACAATTTTATAAGTTTATTGGATATATTCATTAATTCTATGTATTTGAACCTTTTAGTGCACGTGAAACTGAAATGCGAACTTTTCTGTTATAAGGTGGTTAGTGGTATCATTGTAGAGGTACAGCAAAGTTCTAAACGGTAATAAATATTGCATGTACACATTCGTGAAAGTTCATCCTGAATCACACTAAGCAAAACTGTACTAATATTTTTTTAACCATAACATTAATCTTTGAATGCAGCTAGAGATCTTTGATTGATTTATTGACTTAATTCACCTGAGATGATTGATTCAAGAGTAAGTCGGAAAACTACAAGTAATATGGGATTGAATGACTTGTAACACCTGAGAACTATTCATCTCCGACCAGTTTTTTAAACCAAGCTTACATTCTTAGGTATGGAAATGGCTGGGTTCTGTATTTTTTTTTTCCGGGTGGAGCATAAGTTATTCTAATAAGAAGTGTCCACTCACTCTTTTTGAAGTTGCAATTCATTTATTAATTTTAACGATCAATTTAACAACAAATAGTAACCACAAGATGTCTACATTACTCCAGGTCTAGTGGAATTACTTATGTGCTTTATCTTCCTTTGATTGTTGCAGTATTTGGTGAAAATATGATCGATGATGGTTATCAAGATGTTGTCAACATCGATATATCTTCTGTGGTGATTGAGCAAATGAAGAAGAAATACCACGATAAGCCTCAGCTTAAATGTATGATCTTTGTTCCCAACCTTCTGTTCTTGAGTACCTCTGCAGTATATCCCACATAATCTGATATCATTTATTTCTTTGATTGGAAAGACATGAAGATGGACGTAAAGAACATGTCAGATTTTGAGTCTGGTTCATTTCATGCTGTTATTGATAAAGGTACCATTATCATTGCAGTACTTGACAACAAGCATTATGAAAGAAACTGCTAACATCTGTACATTGATGTGCAACATGGCATTGTTTCTAACCCATTTTTTTATTTGCAGGAACACTAGATTCTCTTATGGTGAGTGAACTTTTGCCAGGTTGCTTTGGCATTCTCCCAAAATTCCCAAGATATACTCAATGGCATTTCTTGTATTTCAGTGTGGCCAAAATTCCCAAGAGAATGCAACGAAGATGCTAGAGGAGGTCAACAGGTAACAAATACATTGATATTTACCATGATATGTATTGCTTGATTGACTACAGCTTCTATTTACCCCTCCTGTATGCAGAATCCTCAAGGAAAGTGGTGTCTACATGCTGGTAACCTGAACTATTTTTTTGATTTTTAAAGATGTAATTATTTTGTGCTCTTCTGGTGTCTTTAACAATTTTCTGAGTCCCATAATGCCTTAGATCACTTATGGGGATCCAAGTTACCGCCTTCGTCTCTTGAAGGACATGGAAAGTTGGACAGTAAAGCTCCATGTCATAGGTTAGTTACTTACCCACCATCAGGTCAATTTAACTGCACCTTCGGGTGTCTGCAGAGTTCCAATCGCACTGACCCTTTTCATATCCAATGTAATGTTTTGATTGATAGATTCGTTAATTCATTCCAGAGCTCTGTTTTCATTTCATTGTTGTAAAATGCTTGTGCTTACAACTGTAAGTGTACTGGGATTATTGCAGAAAGATGGGAGAAAAGTTCGAATCAGAGTAAATGGGAACTGACAAAGCCATTGCCTTTAGATGGCGATAGCACATCACTAGTTGCACTTCTTGGCCCGAAACCTGATGTCCACTACATCTATGTCTGTGTAAAGGTTAGCCTTGAATAATTTTTCAGAATGTTCAAAACCTTTTCCTTAAATTCTTCATTATACCATTTAACTCATCCATATTTTGCTAACGGATGCATCATCTCAGGGTAACGGTGGCACAAGTGTGGATTCTAAAGTTGGAGAAGCTGCCAATTGATTTCTCCGATAACCCCTCTGAACCTATGAGCGTAGCCAGTGTAGCAAATAATGTAGAACTAGAACAAATGTTGTACCTCAAATCTTTGCTGCTTCAGTGAATAATAACCAATGTGTGAATAATGTAGAACTGATTTTGCACCTCAAGTTGCAGTTGTTTCATTGAATAACCAGTGTGTGAATAATGTAGAATAGATGTTGTACCTCTAATTGTAGTTTCATGAATTAGACTGGCGCTCTCAGTGATCTTTACCGATGTTTTCATGATACTTGTAGCCTCCACAAAAGGCCACGTAGGCTTGTAGTCGGCTGTGCTCCCTTGGATCATGTCTGGGAACAGTTGATGTGAATTCCTGACTATCAACCGTGGGAACTCTTTTTTTTTTCTCAATAAACCTTGGAAATGTGAGACCGTCTATGATGCGTCCCATTTAGTTCCTAGGGGGTTTTCAGAATCTGGATAAAAAGAATGCTATGGACTCATCCAAGTGGATTTTACACACAAATATGTATCCAGCGAAACACGTTAGATTTTTTTTAATCTAGATTCTAAAAATCCTCTAGTAATGAAGTGGCATCTACTCCATTTTAAATTATAATTTGTTTGACCTTTTTAGTTAAATTTGATCATCCGTCTTATTTAAAAAATATGTACAAACATGGTTAAATTGAAATCATTTTTCAAGACCTTTCGATACTAAAACAAACCATAGAAAAGAAAATACTTTACATAAAGTTTTAGAATAAGATGAATGATCAAAATAAAGGTAAAAAAAAATATAATTCGGAACAACGGAGGATGGAGTACTATGTTTTGTTGTCAAATTCTTCTTAGTTTGATTGGAAAAGTCATAAGTCACTAGACAAGTCCTGATGTGGCGAAAAGTCCTGATGTGGCGACGGGCGATGTCCATTCTTCTCTCGTGTTTCCACTTTCGACTGCAATCCGCTTTACCTTTTCCGCACGTGAGAATCTCTAGACGAAGAACGTTAAAAAGAAAAGGCAGGGTCCCATCCAATCCAACGCTCGCAGATGAGACACGTCACCCTTTTCTTGCACCTGACCCACGCTTTCCAAAAATCCCCAAAGCCAAAACCCCTTTCCCCGTCCTCTTCCTCTAGCCGCCTCGCCGAACCTCCATCGCTCGCCTCGCCGCTTCTTCGCTCCACCCCTCCTCTCTCTCCCCCCTCTCTCTCAACCAACCAATGGAGGCTCTCGCGGGCGCCGCGTCCTCCTCCATTCTCCCCGCGCGCCACCCGCCTTCCCGCGTGGCCGCGCAGTCCCTCGCGCTCCGCCCTAGCCGCTGCGTCCCCCTCCGCGCGGCCGGTGCCGGCGGTGGCAGTGGCAGTGGCAAGGACGATGCCCAGGCCGCCCCCGCCGCCAACGGGTCGCCCGTCCTCAAGGTAACAGGTTCTGTCATGATCTATAGCCTCCATCAAGGCCCAGCCAGTGGTTTCCCGGGGTGTACGCGTTTGATGTGGGGAGTAGATGGAGCGGTGGCCTGTACGGGATGAATCTGGTTGCGATTGGCTTATTTTTGGGCTGTTCTGTTGGATTCTAGACTGGATGCGAGGTATCGTGCATGCTAGGATGGTTGGATTGATTGGTGTGGTTGCAACTGGTTTAGGAGGGTTTATGAGAGTGCCAAAATTTCGTTATGTGCCAGTCAATTGAGATGGACGAGTCATGGGTTACCTGTTGGTGTAACACTTGGTTTTAGATTTGTGTCTCTGGATTTCGTTTACTAGAAGTTATTTATTTATTCATTATCTTCCTGAACAGTTTATTCTACTTCATTTACCTTTTGATCTCCCGTGCACAGTTGATTATACTAAATGTTTTTTGACAGCTGAAGAGCGATTCCAGTCAAAATGGAGTCCTACCGATCGCCGCTGACAAGTCGCAGAAGGCTTCATCAACCAGTGTCAGTACTGACTCAAGTGGAACTAGAGCCGGCCTGTTTAGAACACCCATATCAGGTGGTGTGCAGAGTGCAACTTTCGCCCACGGTCTACCTCCGCCGGCTTTGGCTGTCCGCAATTTGATGGAACAGGTACCTCCTGCTAGCTACCCTCTCGAGGCTTCCTGTCTGTGAAACGAAATCTCATATTTCTCTTGTCTGCCTTGACTTATGTGTGTGTACCAGGCACGGTTTGCCCACCTGTGCTCTGTCATGTCTGGCATGCATCACCGCCGTACTGGATATCCGTTTGGTTCACTTGTCGACTTTGCTAATGATTCAATGGGCCGTGAGTTAGCTCCTTATTGGTACTGTTTTTGGAAAATAATGCTACTCTGTTAGGCCACTGTTTCCAACTGTTGTTGTTGCTGTCTTGTGCAGACCCAATTTTTTCACTGTCACCCTTGGCAATCCATACGAGGAACTTACTCGCTGACCCAAGATGCACGCTTGTTGTCCAGGTATGAAGTTCCTTAATATTTGCTTCTGGAGTTATGGAGCATAAGTTTCATTCTTGGTAATACCATGTGTATATTCTTCTCAGGTGCCTGGATGGAGTGGACTGTCAAACGCGCGAGTCACCATATTTGGTGATGTTTACCCTTTGCCAGCTGAACAACAGGTTTCTTTTTGACTGACTTTTGTTGTTAGATACTTCAATCAGTTAGGTAATTAGTGCTCCGTCAATTACTGGCATTTCCTGTTATGATAGTCACTTCTGACTTCTGAATGCTACTGTCAAACAAATGTTGTTTGGTAGTCTTTCTGGATTGAGATTTTTTCAACATAAAATTCCCCTAATTGGAACTCCTGTTGAGCTACTAGTATTTGCTTTTGGTAACACTTTGCCATGGATGTAAATGACTAGTATCTTCGTCATGCTCTTGGGACATGATTTGAATTCGGAATGTTTGATGTATCTTCAGAACTGTTAATATGAAGTGTTGGGTCATGTTTTGTTCTTCCATTCTTGGTTTTAGAACTTTGGTGAACGAACTGATTGTTCATGTTCATTAGGAATGGGCACATAAGCAATATGTAGCAAAACATCAGCAGTGGGCATCACAGCAGTGGGGAAATTTTTACTATTACAGGATGCACAACATAAGGTCTGGACTTCTGATTGGTTATGTTCCTTTATCATCCTTTGTATTTTCCTATCCGTTTATCATTTGAGTTCAGCTCGTTGGTTTAAAATATGTGCTTCCCTGTTCATCAAAAGGCAATTTTTTTTTGCTTGTCATTAGCCTTGTGTAAATTAGGACTTGTGACAAACTATCTCACTAATTACAGTGACATATACTTCATCGGGGGCTTTGGAACTGTTGCATGGATAGATGTTAAGGAGTACGAAACTATTCAACCTGACAAGATAGCAGTTGATGGTGGTGACTTGCAAAGTTTAAAGGTAAACAACCATACCAGATAACTGATACCTTGTTCATGGTATAATGGTCGCAGCGGGTTACCTGGGTCATTTGGCTACATGCCATTAGGTCTCTACAGTAAAATATTCTGATGCATTTCGTGCAGGAGTTGAATGCTATTTTCTCTAAACCACTTCGAGAGGTCCTATCATCAGAAGGGGAGGTTGATGATGCTGCTCTTATATCAGTAGATAGCAAAGGGATAGACATACGTGTTCGTCAGGGTGCACAGGTAAAATATATGCTTAAATTGCTAACGATCAACGATGAGGCTATTGATTCTTGACAAAGGCCATTTCTTCTTTGCCAAATTCTTGACTTTGTTGTTCTGTGCAGTTCAATATTCAGAGGCTAGCATTTGATGTCCCGCATAAGGTTGAGACTCTGGAGGAAGCCAAGAAAGCACTCCACAAGATAATCAAAGACAAGCAGCAAATAAAGTGAGGAAGGTTGCAGAAGCTGGCTTTACGCATTTTTCTAATGGGGTGTAAGGTTTCAATTGCAACCGGACCGAGGATCACATAATCTAGAAGGTAGCATGAACAAGTGAAAATGATGGCTGTCTTTTAATAATGAGAGTCTATCTCCACCTGTGGTGAAGATTGTATATATGCTTGTGCTGCCGTATTAATAATGATTATTGTGCGGTTGCTGCTTGAGGAAATCGGACCTTCTTGTTGTTGACAAACTTGGATAGAGGAAACAGTCTAGTTCTGGCTTGAGTACCTGGCAACCTGGGTATAAGCATAGATATTTTTAGTAAACAAGGTTGCACGCCTTGATTATGATGGCGGTTTGATTGTATCATTATTTGAGCGGTGCTGATGTAGTGATGTCTGGTGAAATTGGCACTAGTTGCCAGTTTTGTGTTAAAAATGGCAAGCTTGCAATACTGCTGCATGTACACTTCCTGAAATGGACCCAGCTTGCAATAAGGCAAAGGCTGCAACCTCAGTGGATCTTCGAGCAGGACAAAGCATCGACGCACACACTATCCGTCGTGACAAACGAATGCCAGTATTGCTATTTGTGCTGCAGATTTGTTTTTTTTCCAGCGAATGCTCTATCTTGTTGACAATGATGTTGCCGTATTTGGTGTTTGTTACACTTACACATGTATCCTTTTTTGGATTAGATAAAGTAACTTGCTAGCTGCTAAAAAAGTTTCTAATTGATCCAAATAGCCTAACTGTCTATTTTTAACTATTCAAATCACCCAGACTCAGCTTATAAAAAGCTGTTAGCTGATTCTCTCTAGCTATTCCAACTTTATAAACAGACTTAGGTCATGTTTGGATGCACCAACTAAACTTTAGTTAGCTAATTTTAACTATGGTGCATCTAAACACCTACATAGCTAAACTTGGCTAAATTTTAGCTAGAGGCCAAACTGTATACAATTCAATTAGTTGTTTCAACCCAGTTAAACTCAGCTAAAAGGTGATCAAACTATCCCCAACTAGAGATGGCAATGGGTAATTACCCGCTGGGTATATGGTGCCCATACCTTTACCCATTAGAAAATATTTTACCCACTAATTTACCCTTACCCATACACGGGTAAGAGTTTTTTTCCCATATCCTTACCCATACGGGTAACATGCGGGTAATGGGTACCCATGGGTAATTTTTACCCAGTATTCAAAGGACATTTACAATTCAAAACTATATATAAAAACTCCTAATTTGAGCCAAAGAAGCACAGTTCACAAAGCAATAATAAATTCACCAATTAAACGGGCTAAATGAACACCAAATCAAATAATCTAATAAATATTAGGAATTAGGATGTATACTAATTATCAATTTTAAGTCTCCACCACATGAGACTTAGGGTTTCACATCTTTACATGCTATTTTACTGGGCTTGGACTGTGTGATGGTAGTTTTGACCCATGATTTCTTCATATTGAATCGGGTTCAATTTACCCATGGGTTAACGGGTGAGGGTAATACAGTCCCATATCCCTTACCCGTTTTACCCGTTGGGTAAGGATTTTTCCCATTTACTTATCCATGGGTAAAAAAAATAGTCATACCCTTACCCTGATGAGGTAAAAACCCGTTGGGTTTCGGATTATGGGTATAAATTGCCATCTTTATCCCTAACTAAAATTTAGCTAGAGTATCGAAATACACCAGCTAAAGTCTAAACAATAATAGTATTAATGAGGGGTAGCATGGATCAAGATTTTTAATTAGCTAGAAGCATTTAAACACACCCCTAGTTAAAGTAATCTTTATCTAACTAAACTTTAGCTTTATCAATTAGCTAACTCAATTTTACTTAGGGTGCATCCGAACAAGCTCTTAGCTGATCCCAACAGCGCAGTCCCAGTACCCAGCTCGCCTCACCTGCGACTACGCGTGGAGAGCTCAGCTGCATGTGGAAACTTGGCCTTTGTGGCGTCAAGGTCCAAACCAAAAGGCCTCAAAGTTGAAATAGAAGAAATTATCTACATTTGCACAGTACTACATGGCTTGTCTTAATACTTCGTATAAAGATACTCTCTCTATACATGTTCTCCAAAGCATAATTTTGACTTCATATTTCTATAAAAATATTTATTAAAAAGTGATATATATATATATATACTGCTATAAAAATATATTTCAAAACAAATCTACTTATATATTTTTTATATTTTCAAACTTAACAACTTAAAAATTATTTATAATTTACATTGCTAATGTTTGACGAAAATATTGTCTAAAACGATAAGTAATATAGGTACGGAAAGAGTACTTTACCATTGCAGACTGAGATAAAGGCACCAGATTTTCAAACTTTATGCGGAAAGATCTTCAAGCTGTCCTTTTTATGCTGCTTATTATTCTTTTTTTTTTTACCCTTCCAATTCAAGTTTCAACCACACTGCAGCCGGCCCCACCTACCAGGGTCACGGTCGGGGCAAGTCAATACTCAACGCGAGGTTCTCCTTCTCCACGTCACGAGAACGAGGCCTCTTCCTCCCGAGTCTCAAAGTTCCCAACGCACCACCTCTCCCGGCGGCGGGGCGGCTTCGTTTCCGTCCGATTGATTTCTCCTCTCCTCGTCCTTCCCAAATCCAAATCCCGGCCCGAGACCCGTCCCGTTCCGAGACGCGAGAGGTCCTCCAGATCGAGGCGGGCGTGGGCAGACTGCAGGGTGCCCTAGGAAGGATCTCGCCAGGCCCCAGCCATGGCCGAGGTCGCCGACGCGTCCCCTCCCCGTCCCGCCACCGGCGGCGGAGACCGCAAGCGGGGCCGCGCCTCGCCCGTGCTCCCGCCGCCGCCGCCCGGACCCCCGCCGCCCGGCCCGCACAAGAGGCGTAGAGAGGAGGGCGGTGGCGGCTTCGACCGGCGCCGGCTCGGCCCAGTCGGCGGAGGAGGGCACGAGCAGGACGACAGGAGGTGAGTGGGCGTAGTGGCGTTATAGGAGTTTAGCTTCCTGTATGTATGTATGGTTGAGAGGAGCAGATCGTAGCTTGCTAGGTGCTCTGCTTGTTGCTGTCAGTGCAGACTGTATGGTGCTTACTGAACACCGCTGTTTTTTTTTTTGTTTTTTTGTTTTTTTTTTGTCTTGGTCTACCTGTGTAGATTAGAGATTGTGACCTGCAGTTCATCACATTAAGGATATGTGAGCGTTCTCAGTTCCTCTGTTTTAGCTTCTGAATACCTTTAACACCGTCAATGACCTGACCTTCCTGCACTGAGTGTGCTTACTATTCGACCGAACGTGCTATTGATAATCTGCACATACAAAGTCTTATGATGTTCCTTTTAGTTTCTATCTCAAGTAGCATGTCTGTTGGTGTTTTGATGATGTGTCACAACTGTAATGGCTTTGAACCTATTTGAGAACTTTGCATTCGAATGAGCAGGGTGATAACTGGGTGTCGGAATCCGGAGTTTAGCTTGCAGCTGATACGAGCATTGCTTATTAGAAATTCCTATTTTAGCTTGGTCTAGCTATGGGGATTAGAGAGGTTGTGTCTTGCCTCTTGCATTGTGCGGCACTGCAAATGAGATCATCACAATAAGGATATCTGGCTATCCTAGTTCTTCTGTTTAGCTCCTGAATCCCTTCAACACCATCAATGACCTGAGCGAGCTGCAGTGACTGTGCTTATGTGCCATTAACGAGCTTATGTGCCGTGAATAACTTGTATATTTAAAGTCTTGTGATTTCACTTTTCCATGTGAAGCTAGCATATTTGTGGGTACATTGCCTCTGTAATAGCTTTTCACAGTTTTTACCTGCATGGGCTTTGTTCTCCCCATCTGAAAACTCGCTGTTGAGGTTAGTATCTTGGGTTGGAAATTGATCATGGTGGCATATGAGGGAATGGGGAGTTTTATCGTGTAGTTTAAACAAGAAGAAATAAAAGGCTGTCTAGCTGCTGTCAATTGAAATCAGTTTGTGTGTACTGGGGATTGCAGTTTTTTGTTTCGTTTAGCTATACGGACGAGAGGTCGTAGGTTGTTGCTTGGTTACATTAGGAAACTGTTCTGTAGCTTTCATACTGAACCCCTGCAGCAATGTCATCAAGTTACCCAAGGGGACCGATCAGACGACTAATAGCCCGATTAGTCTTCCGTATTTGGTAGTCTATTCATCCTGGCTTCATGTCCTTTGCTATTGTACTTGTATCAAGGGTGTATATGCTATATAGTATAACTGTATCAGGTTGTATGTGCTATACTGCTATGTAGTATTCACCACCATTAATTGGAAATAATGTTATCAAGTCATCTGACTAATCACGATTAGTCGGGCTGATCAGCGCCATGGCAACTAGGATCAGTTAGATGATTTAATAGCATTGATTGGTTTATCCTGTAATTGGACCATCCTTTTTCTCTCTTAATATAAAGATACACAGCTCTCTTGCGTGTTCTAAAAAAAATAGCATTGATTCGTAAAGAAAGCAAACAGCCCAGCATCAAGAATTCAAGTTTCAACCATGGTTTCTGAGTGACTTGTGAATTGCTGTGAACTCTGGATCCTAGACTGGTGGGCCAAATTGCTAGCCTAATAATATACTAAATGCGACATGCAGCCTAGTTTTTCCTCCTCCCTGATTGGACGATTATTTGTGTTAAGTCAATGACTAGTAGGGCGACGATTATTTGTGTTAAGTCAATGACTAGTAGGGCGACGAGAAACCTAGTTGAGCTAATTGGTTGGTGAACCTAGTTGAGGTCAAGGGACCAATAAGGATGATGAGTCACGATCTTCGGACGACTTGATAACATTGCCCTGCAATGCCATCAATGGTGTAACCTTTCCTGCAAATGCTTGCTATTTAACTAAATGTGCTATTAATAACTTGTGTATTTAAATGCTTGCGGATTGTACATTAAGCAAATATATTTCTTAATCCTTTGCTACTGTTGTAGATTTTGGTATCACTTTACTGATTTCAATGTATGAGAATGTACTGTATTCAAAAGCTTCTAGTTTTACTTTTTTCTGCATTAAGCAAATACATGTTGATGCTTTGAGTTTGTTGTAGGTTTTAGTTCTATATGTATGGGTTTGCTGTCTTGCATTAAGCAGAAAGAATGGAGATTATGCGACGAGTGTTTTTTTTTTAAACAGTCCCCAAGTTCTTTTCTGCACATCTTTTAGCGCTGAGTTAGTTTTTGAAGTTTCTGTGATTTGTTCCCTAGATATGGAAATGGCCTTGGTGGCGTAGTAGGAAGAGGTGGTGATGGTCGATATACGAATCGTGTACCAGGTATGAATTAATGAGCCAGGTTGCTATTACCTGCCACTTGTCGAGTTGCCATTTTTGTAAAGATATTATTAGTTGTAAGTTGGACAAGAGATTGAAAAGGTAGTGCCAATCTAGTTCATTTTCCTCGTAATTGATATGTTTCTCTTGATGATCTTCGAGTGTGTCGGGCACACAACATAATATGTACTGTACACATTGGAATGGATCACAATTCAAAGCAAATGTTTTTTTTTTTCTTTAAGTCAAGTCTTCGAGTATGTCAATCACACAAGTGCACATTGGAATCAATTCATATGTATGTCTTGTCATTTTAAGCTACTTATGTTTTTTTTTTTCCTTTAACTATAATTTTCCATATGATGTATAGATTGGTCGGATTCTGGCCGCGGTGGATGGAATGAGGGATCCTGGGAACAGTCGTAGGTACATATATAAATCTGGATTGGCTTTGTGTATTCTTTTTTACTTTCTATGAAGCAACCCTTGTCAAGATTGTCATGGTTTTCACTATGATATTTTTCTCAAACATGCAAGACAGCAAGATAGCTGCATTTCATTGAATTATAGAAGGATTAATTTAGTACAAGGTGAGAACACCCACCAAAAATAGAAAGAAGAGAAGGAGAAAAACACACACTAAGAAAGAAAAAACATGCTAAAAAAACGCACAAATTAAAAGCAGGATTATAGTTTCTTCTTTGATAACCCTTAGCATCCAAAACATCTATGCACAAAGAGAAATTTTGATATTTAGTCCTCAATACATATACCTCTACGTTTGACATCCAATTCACAAGCTTTTGGAAATTTAATCCTAGACACGCGAATTCCTTCGATTTGAAGGATTTTTCTCATTTTCTCCCATTTCCTATTCTAATATATTCTCCTCTTAACTCAGACCATGGAAAAAAAAAACTCAAATGCCCCCACCTAACAAAGAAGGATTGAGGCGGACGCTCGGCCTTGACATCCACTCACAAGCTTTTGGAAATTTAATCCTAGACACACGAATTCCTTCGATTTGAAGGATTTTTCTCATTTTCTCCCATTTCCTATTTTAATATATTCTCCTCTTAACTCAGACCATGGAAAAAAAAAAACTCAAATGCCCCCACCTAACAAAGAAGGCATTGAGGCGGACGCTCGGCCTAACGTGAGTCGCGTGACTCTGTGGACGCCCGCGAGACCGCTGCCACCTACTTGATGCTGCCCACTCTGGCACCAGCCCCTATTATCGGCCACCCGACACCGCCCACGCCAATCCCTAGATGTCGGGCTCTGTAGGGGCGGCGGATGGCTTCCCCTGTGGTGCGAGCTCAGGATCCTAGCAGGGATCCTCGAGACCACTGCTCGTGCCATTCTGGTCCTCCCACACCAACACCTTCGTCTTTCATGGTGTGTAGGCACGGTCACGCTGGAGGACGTGGCCGTGCTCGACGGCCTCGAGATGGAAGACAACTGCACAATCCATTCTATCCGCGGTGTCTGGATGCGTGGGCAGCGCACTTTCTTGGTCAGCACCAACACTAGCCAAAGGAGGTGGCCGCCGTGGCGGATGGCTTCCCATGTGGTGCGAAGTCGGAATCACCCGTCGCCGCCCTCCCCAAGACCTTGATATCGAGCTCGGCGGATGGCTGCCTCTGTGGTGCGAGCTCGAGAATGGGATCCTAACCAGGTGCGGCGGAGGAGCGAGGGCACGCTGCTTCTGCGCGTGCCCTTCTGGTCCTCCCTAACCAACACCTTCGTCTTCTCTGGGGCGAGGGCACGGTCACGATGGAGGCCGTGGCCATGCTCGCGGGCATGCCCATCGTTGGCTTCCCTTTGCACGAGCTCTGTCTAATGGCCTCGAGATGGAAGACGAGCGCGCACGTGACGTAGCATGCGTTGTCCTGATGTGTGGGCAGAGCACTTTCTTCAACAGCACAACACCATCCATAGGAGGTGGCGCCCGTAGTGGCTGGCTTCCTCTGTGTTGCTAGGTCGTTATCACCCAACGCCATCCTACCCAATCCCTAGATGGCGAGCTTTGTGGGGATGGTGGATGGCTACCCCTGTGGTGTGAGCGCGGGATCCTGGATGGTGTGGCGGAGCAGTGAGGGTGTGCTGCGCTCCTGCTCGTGCCTTTCTGGTCCTCGTAGACCAACAACTTTGTCTTCTTTGGAGTGATGGCATGGTCATGCTGGAGGACGTGGCCGTGCTCGAAGGCCTGCCCATCGTCGGCTTCCCCAGTGCGCGAGCTGTTGTCCGACGGCCTCGAGATGGAAGAAGAGCGCGCAGTCGGTGCTGTCCACAGGTGTCCTGTTGTGTGGGCAAAGCACTTTGTTGGTCAGCAGCAACACAAACCAAAGGAGGTGGCGGTCGTGGCAAATGGATCACCCGACGCCGCCCTCCCTACTCCCTAGATGTCGAGCTCTGTAGAAGCGGCGGGTGGCTGCCCTTGTGGTGGGAGGTCGGGGTCCTAGAGGGGATCCTCGAGAGGACGTAACAGGTGTGGCGGAGGAGTGAAGGTGCACTGCTCCTGCTTGTGCCCCTTCTGATCCTCCCAGACCAACACTGTCGTCTTCTCTGGGGTGAGGGCACAGTCACGATGGAGGACATGGCCGTGCTCACGGGCCTGCCCATCGTCGGCTTCCCCGTGCGTGAGCCCCTGTCCGATGGCCTCGAGATGGAAGACAAGCACGCATTTGATGCAGTCCACGTTGTCCTGATGTGTGGGCAGAGCACTTTCTTCAACAGCACCAACACCATCCATAGGAGGTGGTGCCGATGGCAGATGGCTTCCCTGTAGTGCTAGTTCGGGATTACCCAATGCTGCCCTCCCCTAACTCTGTTTGTTGGGCTCTGTTGGATCGGCGGATGGTTACCCTGTGGTGTGAGCTTGGGATCTTGGAGGGTGTGGCAGAGGAGCAAGGGCGTGCTGCGCTCCTGCTCATGCCCTTCTGGCCCTCCCAGACCAACAACTTCGTCTTCCCTGGAGTAATTGCACGGTCACACTGGAGGACATGGCCGTGCTCGAGGGCCTGCCCATCGTCGGCTTCCACGTGCGCGAGCCGTTGTCTGACGGCCTTGAGATGGAAGAAGAGCGCGCACTCGGTGCTGCCTGCGGTGTCCTGATATGTGGGCAGAGCACTTAGTTGGTCAGCAGCAACACCAACCAAAGGAGGTGGCGGTCGTGGCAGATGGCTTCCCCTATGGCGCAAGGTCGGGATCGCCCGATGCCGCCCTCCCTAATCCCTAGATGTTGAGCTCTATAGGGGCGGCGGATGGCTGCCCTTGTGGTGCGAGCTCGGGATCCTGGAGGGGATCCTCGAGACCACATACCAAGTGCGGCGGAGGAGCAAGGGCGTGCTTCTCCTTCTCACGCTCTTCTGGTCCTTCCATACCAAGACCTTCATGTTCCCTAGGTTGAGGGCATGGTCACACTAGAGGACGTGGCTGTGCTTGCGGCCTGCCCATCGTCGGTTTCCCCATGTGCGAGCCGCTGTCCGACGGCCTCGACGGAAGACTGAGCGCACACATAATGCTGTCCGCGGTCATCAGCACCAACATCATCCAAAGGAGGTGGCACTCGATGCTGCCCGCGGTGTCCTGATGTGTAGGCAGAGCACTTTCTTCGCCAGCAGCAACACCGTGGTGGATGGCTTCCCTTATGGTGATAGGTCGGGATCACACGACGCCGCCCTCCCTAATCCCTAGGTCGAGCTTTGTAGGGGCGGCGGATGGCTGCGCTTGTGGTACGAGCTCGGGATCCTCGAGACTAGTGCGGCAGAGGAGCGAGGGCGCGCTGCTCCTGCTCGTGCCCTTCTGGTCCTCCCTGACCAACACATTCGTCTTCCCTGGGAGGTCCGTAGGATGACGTGGTCGTGCTCTCGGGCCTGCCCATCGTCGGCTTCCCCGTGCGCGAGCCGTTGTCTGACGGCCTCAAGATGGAAGACGAGCATGCACTCCATGCTGTCCGCGGTGTTCTAATGTGTAGGAAGAGCACTTTCTTTGTCAGCACCAACACTAGCCAAAGTAGGTGGTGGCCATGGTGGATGGTTTCCCCTATGCTGCGAGGCCGGGATCACCCAACGCTGCCCTCCCCAATCCCTAGATTTCGGGCTCTGTAGGTGTGGCGGATGGATACCCCTATGGTGCGAGCTCGGGATCTTGGAGGGGATCCTCGAGACCATGTACGAGGTGCAGCAGAGGAGGGCGTGCTACTCCTGCTTGTGCCCTTCTTGTCCTCCCAAGACACCTCGTTGGCAATTATCAACAGGGACAGGACATGAATGCTGTTGCTGGCGCAGTTTACCTGTCCATATTTGTCGTCTCTCTCCTTCGCTATTGTCAAACTGTCGAGGTACCAAAGCTTACGATACCCAACAGAGTGAGATATTATGGAGAAATACTTGTAAGAGAGATTTTGCATCATTGGTGCCAAGAACTTGGTCATGACCTAGTCACGGTCCCTCCAGGATAGCAGTTTAATTTTTTTAGCATGGGGGTGACTATTTTGGGGTGTGGTGCTTCCAACATTAAGAGGTGTATCCTTAAGAACGAGCTACTCAAGCGAGCTGGAGCAGATGGACACTGAGGAAAAGCAGTGGCTGTCGCAGACTATTACTTTTGTTTCCTTTTGTTATATTCAAAAATACGGGAAACATCCAGAGTGATCAACGCTGATGCTCTACAGGGAAGGACTGATGTCATACAAGCAGTTCATTCAGGAACTTGAAGATGACGTTTCACCAGTTGAAGCTCAAAGCAGGTGTGTGTGTGTGTGTGTGCTAGACCTCCCCTTTTTTGCACTGTAATTTTTTGGCAGGCATATATTTCTACTGCAAACAAATTTTCTCCCTTCTAATTGAAAGGAACATTTCTGTTGTGTGTGGTACACTTTTTTTATGGTTGATGTGAAATGCACATTTATGCTGTGTGTGGTACACTTTTTCTTTGGCTGTTGTGAAATGCAATTTGATGTTTTAGTTCATCCTATTTACTCATAGATATGAGGAGTACAAGTCAGAGTACATCACAACTCAGAAGAAAGCATACTTTGACCTCCATAAGGATGAAGATTGGTAATGGCTCTTTATATTACAATTTATATTACAACATGTTATATCATCTTATTTTCTTCAATAACTTTTTAATTCTGCATCTCTTTCTTGTAGGTTAAAAAATAAGTACCATCCTACAAACCTTGAAAATGTCATTGAAAGGTTTGCTACTTTCTTAGTCTATTTCTGCCATCTTCATGATGCTCTGGCATTTTTGCAATGCTTTTTCTTTAATGTTCTAGCCATCTTAGCTATCACTATTGTTTATTCAAACAGAAGGAATGAACTCGCAAGAACTACTGCAAATGATTTCTTCCTACAATTGCAAAATGGAAATCTGGACATGTGAGATGCTCTCTCTCTCTCTCTCTCTCTCTCTCACACACACACACACACACACACACACACACACACAGTGCACACAATAACACGTGCACACACACATGCATGCCCACATGTAGTTGTTAAGAGTGTGTATTTGTTATTGTACTTAGTTTTTTTGGTACTGTACAGCGGTCCAGGTTTGATGGGGTCGGCAGTGAGCAAATCAGGAAATAATAGCAGTAAAAATTTAGATGCTGTGGAAGGGGATGGTAAAAAAGGGAAACTTGGAAAGGGTCCTGATGATTCATATTATGCTGCTCCCAAGGCTCACCCAGTTAGTTCTGAGGGTCGTCGAATTCGAATTGACATTGAGCAAGCTCAAGCTCTCATTTGTAAACTTGATTCTGAGAAGGGTATTGAAAACAATGTTCTCTCAAGTAGTGACCATGAAAAGTCAGACAGGGATAAGTCTCGTGGTTCAGTGGGGCCAATTGTTATTATACGAGGATCATCTACCGTGAAGGGTCTTGAAGGTGCTGAGTTGCTGGACACTCTTATTACTTATTTATGGCGTATCCATGGTGTGGATTATTATGGTATGTCTGAGACAAATGAACCTAAAGGCCTAAGGCATGTGAAAGCTGATGCAAGGACATTTAATGGGGCTAGCTCAAATGGCGCTGAATGGGAGAATAAACTTGATTCATTCTGGCTAGACAGAATTGAAGGTCAGGATCCATTAGAAATGTTGAAAGCAAAGGAGAAGATTGATGGAGCTGCTACTGAAGTCTTGGATCCATATGTGAGGAAAATAAGGGATGAGAAATATGGGTGGAAATATGGATGTGGAGCCAAGGGCTGCACGAAACTTTTCCATGCCGCTGAGTTTGTCCAGAAACATCTTAAACTGAAGCATGCAGACTTAGTGGTTGATCTAACTTCAAAAGTGAGAGAGGATATTTACTTCGAGAACTATATGAAGTATGTTTCGGCAATTCTATTCTTTTAATTATTATAAGCTAGCTAGGTTTAAAAATTGAAAGATGATTATGAGAAATTTTATCTCAAATGCAGTGACCCAAAGGCTCCGGGTGGTACTCCTATCATGCAGCAACCTGCTCCAGTAAGCCTCAGCACTAAGTTTGCACTCACTTGCAAATTGGTGGCATTATTGTCTAACTGTCTGTGCTGATTAATGTTCAGAGGGGAAAAGCCAGACAAAGGCCACCAATAGAGAGTCGGCTGAGGGATGAGCGTGGTAATCATAGGTTCGACAGGAATGTTAATTCACCAACACATGATGGGTCTGGTGAAAATCCTGACGATCCTATTTATGATTCGTTTGGTGATCCAATTATGCATAGTGCCTTCCCTCCAGATATTCCTGCTCCCCCAGTTCTAATGCCTGTGCCTGGTGCTGGGTAAGTCTGCAACTTCTGCTTGCTGATTTTAAAATTTGAATGATCAATGATGTACTCATTCAGTTCATCTCTATGCAGTCCGCTCGGACCATTTATTCCTGCACCACCGGAAGTTGCCATGCATATGTTGAGGGATCAGGGTGCACCACCTCCTTTTGAGCCAACTGGAGGTCCACATCCTAGGAAAGCCGGGAGGGGTGGTGGTCCACCAATGCGTGGTCCATCCCCAATCTTTACTGCTCCTCCGCCTCAGCCTCATCATATGCATGACCCTCGTAGAATACGAAGGTTAGTATTTATTTATATCTCGAGTCTCTTTGCAGTTTGCACTGTGTTTCTCAGAAAGCCATCACTATAAGTAAAAAAAAAAAAACATTTCCAACCTTCCAAGATGAGGTCCTTAACACTGAGACAAGGCATGCATAAGCATAGCTGATTATCTGTTGCCAACTTAACTTTGATATCATTGTAATTTACATTTGCCTTGATTTTTACAATGGGGCATATTTCTCGTCACTCTGCGTACCAAATTTAAATACTTGACTGTAAAATTTAAGCTGATCAGCCAATTCAAACTCCTGCTTGCTGCAAGTGGATTATTCATAATATGTGTACCCTGAAAAATGTCCTAGATGAATAATGGTTGGATTATGGAACCCTGAAAAATGTCCTAGATGAAGAATGGTCAGCAGCAACCGTTGCCTCGCTTTACAACCCAAGCAGCCACAGCTGCTGTGGCTGTGCAGCCATCTCTACCGACATCCCTATCTGACTTAGTCGTTCTCAAATCTCAAAATCTCAACCATGTTCAAGCAAGTACTTGTACCACAGATTATCATTGCGTGGAACATGGCTAGTTTATAATATTTGCTTGACTAGGATATGCGTCTTTCTTTCCAGATACTAGTGATGCAAACAATTCGTCTGTTTGGTACACCCTTTTACCAGTTTCTGACCTCCCTTACCGTGCTTGCAGCTACCAAGACCTCGATGCTCCCGAGGACGAAGTGACTGTCATGGACTACCGAAGCTTGTAGACTTCCTCCACTCCATGCGCCTCCAGATACTTGTAGGTAACATTATAGTGCAAAGACGAAGCACCTTGCTCTCTCTCTAGAATCGCCGTGGAGGAAACCCCAACAGGCATTTGTGCATCGACTCCTGACTCCTGAGCTGTCAGCTTCTCAGTGTTTGTAAAATGAAACACAGGAAGTACATCACAACCCCTCACCATTAAACAAGGTGTTAAGTACCTCAGTTTGCGCAATGTGAGATTTTTCATCCATGTTCCTTCTCCTTGGGGAGTGGGGACTATCTCCTTTTCTCCTCGATGGCTGTCTGCAGTTATCTTTATCCTTGCTACCATTTTTTTTTTGTCTGCCATGCCCTGATGTATGTATGTACATGTATGTTCACCACTGCACATGCAAACGGCAAGTGGGGTGCTCAGTTTTTATTGTTTGTGCCTGCCCTGGAGCTGTTTCCAGAAATTCTTCCCCGTGATCCTGATCCGTGGGAGAGCTGGCAAGCATGTTTGTCCAGCTCGTGAACGGAAATTGTTTGGAAGCTCATCAGTCCCTGGACCGGCTGGAGCCCCCGATCCGGTCCAGTCTGTCTGTATCTGCTGACTCAATCTGGACCACATGCGGAAAACACACTGCCGAGTCAGCACTGCTGACTGCGATCGCATCGCGTGCACGATGAGCGGTGCTCGTGGGGCTCCACACGCACACGGCGAACGCGAGACCGAAACGGGCGTGCCGGGTCACGCTTCGTTGCCTGGGCTGGCGGCGGGCAGCCGACGGGTGGTCGCAGTCGCAGTCGACCACCTGCCACTGCCGCCGGAGCCGGAGCCGGAGCCGGAGCTCTCGCTCTCGTGCCCGGCGTGCAAGCAAAGCCATGACGAACTCGTGAGGTGGACTGCCTCGAAAGGGAGACGGGCGAGTACTATGATTGGGTTCTATACTATGGGAGCGGAGCAGGAGCATGTGTGTGTGACCGACGAGACCGGGTTTCCGGCGAAGTGAGAAGCACGCGACGTGGACCGGACCGGAATCCTGGACGGATCACAAACTGGATCCAATAATGTGCCCATGGTAATGGTATGACCGTATGACGCTGCTGCTGCTTCCTCAGCATTCCTTGTGTCGGCCGATGATCGTACATATATATCGTATTGATATGTCATATGCGGTTGTTGCCGCCTTGCCGGTGCATGCAACTTCTTTTTTCTTGTTTGTCTTTTGGTTATTGCGAGAGATGAATCCTATCCTACCACTATGACAGGTTCGCATCGGTCGAGTTGTATGCTCATGATCCAGTATTATCTTTTCCTGTCCCGTCTGAGTCCATCAACCTTAGTTAGCTAGGGGGGGGGAGCGCCCCTTCCTGTTTTCCTAAAAAAAAAAATTAGGGATCCAAACGAACCACAAGTAAATAAACCGGTAGCTATATACTCCCTCCGTATTAATAAAAGATAATATTTAGGATAGTGATACGGTCTTCAACGTATGACTTTGTCTTCATATTTCTATAAAAGTATTTATTGAAAAGTGATATACGTATACTTTTATGAAAATATATTTGAAGACAAATCTATTTATATAGTTTTCATATTTTCAAACTCAATAATTTAAAAGTTATTCATGATTTATATTTCAAATGTTTGACTAAGACCTTTTCCAAAACGTCATCTTTTTCCAATTTGGAGGGAGTATGCAACTAATTAGCAATGATCTCATTATCCGTACCAATCCAGTTAGTGCTCCCCCGTTCAAATTATAAGATTTTTTGAATATATTAAATTTTTCTATGTACTTAAATATACACTATACAACATATTTAGATATATCGGAAAAAAAATTACATCTACAAAAGCTAAAATAACTTGTATAGTTTGAAAAACGGAGAGAGAGCAGATTGTAGAAAGACAATTTTTCCGTTACATCTACCTCTACCATGCATATGTTCTTTAAATAAAATATATCAAAAAAAGAAAGGGTGCTATAGATATTATTATCCATCTTTTAACCAATGTAAACTGTTAGCTAGCTATAATTATTAGCTACAGTTTATGTAGCTGTTGGTGAAGCTATGACAAACAAGCTCTAAATTCATTCTCTTCCGGACACATTGTATCAATCACAGCTACCTGATGTTTTTACTTATTTAAGTAATCAGTTTCCCCTTTTTCCATTTGAAACCTGTCAGCTAAACCCGCCGCGCCAATCTCAAGTAACCGCAAGCGTCCGATACTCCGATCCGATCGTTACTTCCCGCCGGATACGGACCACTGACTGGTGGGCCACCTCCACGTCTGTCGAGCTCTCGCAGTCCTGGCCATGCGCGGGCCCATGTGGCAGCGTGATGCGCCGCAAGAAGCTTCCTCGAAGCTTCATGGCCGCACCTGCAACCGCCTCGAGAACAAGTCCCCATTCCCGACCGCAAAAGCGGGCCGAGGAAGAAGAGAACAAAACGAAACCGAAGCTTTTTTTTTTTTTCCCTTCCTGTGGAGAGGGGAGCGGGAGGCAGCTGTGTGTGTGAGCAGGCCCGCAGAGAAGAACCTTCTAGAAGCTTCGCGACGCCGGAGGTGAGCCGCGACTGGGTTCCCGCCCCGCCCCCACCTGGCGTTCCTGTCGATCTCGCGGTGACACGCATGCTCTCGTCGTCTGTGTGGCGCGCAGGCCGGTCTCTCGGTGTCGTCTCTCCTGCGAAGGTGCCCCTGGCTGCTGCTGCTGCTGCCGGGGTGGTCTGATCGGCCATGGCGCAGGGGAGTTCGCCGCCGCCGGAGATCCGCTCGCCGGACGAGTGGGCCGCGGCGGAGGACGCCGCCGCCGCCGAGGCTGAGGCGGACGCCGAGGTCTTCGACGACGCCTTCGATATACCCCACAAGAACGCGCCGCATGAACGGTTGCGCCGGTGGAGGGTACGCGATCGTCTCCCTGCTTTGACTCCGTTTCCTTCGGATTTGGATCTTCCGTTGGTCTGTTGTGTCGGGGTCTCGGGGATCTGGGTTGCGTTGTCCATGCGGTTTTCTTCGATTTGGAAATTATTAGTGCGTATGCCGTACTCTAATTGTTTCAGTGCGCTGGGGGGAATAAAATAAGAAGACAGCCAATGTTGGTATGATCGTGACTGGAGTGTGGAGTGTGCAGTGTCGTTGTGGAGATGCCATTTCGATTTTCGAGGCTCCAAGCGGGGGCATTTTCCACGATTCTCTGTGCCTCTTGGAGGAAAAAAAAAAAAAAGGAATTGCGAACGTGTGATGAACATATTTCCCATTGAAGAACATGTTTTTTTTTTTTACCAGTGAAATGTTCTGATGTTTTGCTAATTCCGATTCGGGGTTTCAGCAGCCTCTTTCTCCTCCTAAATTCTAATGACATGCGTATTGTACTTCTTTTCTTTCTACATTCCTACAAAGGGCATTGTGGATTTTGGTGTGTTTTCTGAGTGCTGTCAAACACAGTACCTGACCACCTACTACTGTGTGCATATTCTTGTAGCCACAAAACCTACCTAAATCAGCAATCGGAAGAAGAATATTGATAGTAGAGGTTCACCAGTTGCGATGCACATATCTATACATTGATGCTCTTATACAGACGGAGATAATTTCTGTAGCTTGGCTGGATTACCCTGTTGATAAGCTGGGTAGATTATTAAAAGAAGCAAACATCAAGGAGATACTAGTTTTTTTACTTAATGGTTCTAAGTTGCTTATGTGAAATTTGTCATGGTAAAGCTGAAGATGGGTGAAGTAGCCTTTGGGATACGGAAGTTCTCTCTGTATACCGGATTGACACAAGCTTCTAGTATTGAGTTCTGACAAATAGAGTTATTCTCTTCATTTCAGCAAGCTGCTCTTGTTCTTAATGCTTCAAGACGTTTTAGATATACTCTTGACCTTAAAAAGGAGGAAGAAAAAGAGATTATAAGAAGGAAGATCCGGTCCCATGCACAAGTTATACGGGTACTGTGTCATTTGCTTATTGAGATACTCTATTCCTTTTTTTTTTTGCCTGTTTCATTTTTTCTTGGGGGGTATTCTGATTTTTTATTCTCCAGGCAGCATTTCTTTTCAAAGAAGCTGCCCAAAAAGATATCAGAGGTACGACTGCAACTTCATATTGATATTTTAACCTCTGCTTTAGTGTTCATTTCATAGAAACATGTTACTATTATTGTTAGATAAGCCTAACTACTTATATCTTACTTTCCTGCACTTTTGGTAGGTACCTTAGATGTTAAGACTAGTATCTACTTTATTCCTGAAATATGCTATAGTGGTTGGCCGATCCACTGCCATATATGCAGGGGCAGGCCACCAACCCTTGTAAGCCGGTGTGATCTTTACTTTCAATCCAAGCGGCCAATCGGCCAAGCTGCCCTCTGCGCTTTCTATCACCCTTGATCCATTAGATCAGTGGCCAACAATTGGTATCAGAGCCTAGGGTTTTAGAGAGTCCTAATCCACCGCCGCCGCCACCTCCATGGCTTCCACCTCCGCAGACCACGCAGCCACAGCAGCAGCCGCAGCCAAGGGCAGCAGGAGCCCCTCGGACTCCAAGATCGGCGGCAAGGCCGCGATCCCAGAGAGTCGCGAGGCGCGTCTCGCCGCCGCCGAGGCAGCAGGCGGCAGCAGGCGGGGCGGCGCAGGCGGCGCAGCCGCGGCCGCCGCGATCCGCGCGGAGATGATCGAGGAGGAGGAGGCAGGCAGGCGGGTTGCGGGAGGGATCGCGGAGTCCAGGGCGGCACCGTCATCCCTTGCCGTCACCAGATCGGCGCCGCGGGAGGCGTGGCCGGTCACCGGTGATGCAGGTGTACCGCGATGCCGGAGGCACGTGGCCACAACTCACCCGCTCCAACTACCACGAGTGGAGCCTACTGATGAAGGTCAAGCTTCAGGCGCTCGGGCTCTGCGAGGCGGTCCGCTACGGTGAGGTGTCTTATGCAGATGATTGGCGTGCCTTGGAGGCCCTCTGTGCTGCAGTCCCGCCGGAGCTGGGGGCCGCCATCGCCAACAAGCCGACTGCCAAGCTCGCCTGGGAGGCGATCGTGACCAGGCACATTGGAGGAGAGCGCGTCCGTCGCGCTACGCTACAGCGCCTCCGAGGGGACTGGGAAGGCTTGGCCTTTCAGCCCGGAGAGAAAGTCGAGGACTTCGCGCTGCGCCTTACCATGCCTGATGGAGCAGATGGCGATCAACGGCGACACCGACCTCAACGAGGAACGAGCGGTGGAGAAGCTCCTGCGGTGCATGCCGAAGAGCCTTGGACAGATCGTGAATTCGATCGAGACTATGCTCGATTTCAGGACGCTCACCATCGAGGACGTCACCGGGCGGCTCAAGGTGGTCCAGGACCGCGAGTGCGCGCCGGAGACGGAGGCGGCTTCCGGCAAACTCCTCTACACCGCCGAGCAGTGGCGGGCCTTCGACAAGAAGAAGAAGGAGGAGGGCACAGGATCGTCCAAGGATCGGCGCCGGCGTCCTCGCGGCAAGAAGAACAAGCCGCGCGACGGAGCCGGTGGTGCCAGGTGGCGGAGGACAAGCAGACAAGGTTGGTGGTGCGGCTGGTGAACGCAAGGCGAACCAAGACGACACCTGCCTCAACTGCAACCGCACCGGGCACTGGGCACGCGACTGCCCCCATCCGCGGCGAAACCGGGAGCGTGGAGCGGCGAATGTCGCCGAGGTGGAAGGGGAAGGCGCGGCCTTTCTCGTCCACGGCATCCTGGAGATCGAGGAGGAAGGGCTGCTGCAAGCCTCAAGCTTCGACCTTCCGAGCTCTGAGTACCGATCTCGAGCTCGAGGAACCGGGTGCACGTGCCTACCTCGACATCGGCAGCGACGGAAAGAAGCTTGATGGCTGGTACTTGGACAACGGCGCCACCCACCACATGACCGGGCGTCGCGAGCTCTTCACCGACCTGGACACATCGGCTCGGGGAGTCGTGAGGTTCGGTGACGAGTCGAAGGTGGAGATCCAAGGTGTCGGCTCCATCATCCTCAAGGCCAAGGACGGCGAGCACAGGGTGCTCCACGGCGTCTACTACATCCCGGCGCTCCGCAACTCAATCATGAGTCGGACAGCTCGACGAGGGAGGCTCAAAGGTGGAGATCGAGGACGGCATCTTGAGGATCTGGGATCGTCAACGGCGGCTGCTCATCAAGGTACGGCGTAGCGCCAACCGCCTCTACATCCTCCACCTCAACACCGCGAAGCCGCTCTGTCTTGCTGCTCGGAAGGATGATGAGGAGTGGCGCTGGCATGAGCGCTACGGTCACCTCCACTTCGACGCGCTCCGGAGGCTGTCCAGGGACGACATGGTGCGCGGGCTGCCGGTGATCCACCACGTCGGGCAGTTCTGCGACACGTGCGTCATCACCAAGCATCGCTGAGCACCGTTTCCGGCCGAAGCCCAGTACCGAGCACGGGAACCGCTTGAGCTGGTCCACGGCGACCTCTGCGGCTCGGTGACACCGGCGACCATCGGCGGTAGGCGCTACTTCTTGCTGCTCGTCGACGACGCCACTCGCTGTATGTGGGTGGCTCTGCTGACCACCAAGGACAACGCCGCCGACGCCATCAAGCACCTCCGAGCTGTGGCGGAGAACAAGAGCAGGAAGAAGATGCGGACCCTCCGCACCGACAACGGCCGCGAGTTCACCGTCGCCGAGTTCACGGCATACTGCGCCGAGGAGGGCATCCAGCGTCACTACTCCGCCCCGTACTAGCTGCAGCAGAACGGCGTCGTGGAGAGGCGGAACCAGACGGTGGTCGCCATGGCACGAGCACTGTTGAAGCAGCGAGCACTGCGGGCACGCTTCTGGGGTGAGGCTGTGGTGACTGCTGTGTATCTGTTGAACAGGTCTCCGACCAAAGCGCTGCAGGGCATGACGCCGTACGAGGATGGCATGGGATGCCACCGGAGGCCGGACACCTGCGCACGTTCGGCTGCGTGGCGTTCGTCAAGGACCTCACCCAGCTGAGGAAGCTCGACGACCGCAGCCACCCCGGCATCTTCATCGGGTACGCTGACGGCGCCAAGGCCTACTGCGTCTTCGACCCGACCACTCAGCGAGTGCAAGTATCGCGCGACGTCGTCTTCGACGAGAGCCGTGGCTGGGACTGGATCAAGGAAGGAGGCAAGCACGATCCGGCGGACTGGGAGTTCGTCGTCGAGCACCTCTGGGAGAATGGAGCTGAAGGACCGCGTACCCCGGCGTCCTCTGCTCCGAGCACCGCCTCTGCTCCGACCACTCCGACCACGTGGTTTTCAGCTCCGGGGGAGCAGTCGACCACGTCCCCGACCACGTCTCCGACCACGTCCCCGACCACTGCCGAGTAGCCTTTGAGCACCGTCGAGCCGTCTCCGAGCACCGCCGAGCAGTCTCCAAGCACTACTCCGACCATGGCAACAGGTCCGACCACGTCGATCGAGTTCGCCACGCCGCTGGAAGACGACGAGGACCGTCTGGATGCGTTCTACGACGACGAGCCTCTCCGGTACCGTCGGATGAGCGACATCCTCAGTGACAAAGCTCCTTCCGAGCAGGCGCCGCGACTCTTCGCCCAGCTGCATCTCTCCCACACTGGCGAGCCCACCAACTACGCGGAGGCACGAGGTGATTCTGCGTGGGAGGCCGTCATGAAGCAAGAGCTCCAGTCGGTGGAGAAGAACAAGACTTGGGAGTTCGTGGATCTGCCTGCGGGACATCGCCCGATCACCCTGAAGTGGGTGTTCAAACTCAAGAAAGATGAGAAGGGGGCGGTGACCAAGCACAAGGCAAGGCTGGTGGCAAGGGGGTTCGTGCAGCAAGAGGGAGTGGACTACGACGACGCCTTCGCGCCAGTGGCGCGCATGGAGTCGGTCCGTGTCCTCCTCGCGCTGGCAGCTCAGGAGGGGTGGAAGGTTCACCAGATGGACGTGAAGTCGGCGTTCCTGAACGGCGACCTCAAGGAAGAGGTATACGTGCGACAGCCACCAGGCTTCGCCGTCGCTGGGAAGGAAGACAAGGTCTACCGCCTGCGCAAGGCCCTCTACGGCTTGCGGCAGGCGCCGCGTGCCTGGAACGCGAAGCTGGACGCCACTCTAAAGGCGATGGGCTTCCACCAGAGTGCGCACGAGGCGGCGGTGTACCGGCGGGGCAGCGGGCGCTCTGCTCTGCTGGTCGGAGTCTACGTCGACGACCTCATCATCACCGGTGTGGATGAAGAAGTGGTGAAGAGGTTCAAGGAGCAGATGAAGGAGAAGTTCGACATGAGCGACCTCGGACTCCTCTGCTTCTACCTCGGCGTCGAGGTGCGCCAGGACGACACTGGCATCACCCTCCGTCAAGCTCACTACGCCAAGCGGATCCTGGAGCTCGGCAGGATGATTGGCTGCAACCCAGCTCACACGCCGATGGAGGAGAAGCTGCGACTCAGCCGTGAGAGCAAGGCGGAGGAGGTGGACTCCACCCACTACCGGCGGCTGGTCGGCAGCCTCCGGTACCTCGTACATACCCGGCCGGACCTAGCGTTCGCCGTCGGGTACGTGAGCCGGTTCATGGAACAGCCCACACTGGAGCATCTGCAGGCCGTCAAGCGCATCCTCCGCTACGTTGCCGGGACCCTGGACTACGGTCTCCACTACAAGAGGGCTCCTGGCACAGCACGCTTCGTCGGCTACTGCGACAGTGATCTTGCCAGCGACATCGACACAAGCAAGAGCACCAGTGGAACAATGTTCTTTCTGGGTAATTGCCTGGTCAGCTGGCAATCGATCAAGCAAAGGGTGGTGGCGCTGTCAAGTTGCGAGGCAGGATACATTGCCACCACTACTGCAGCAACATAGGCCCTTTGGCTGTCTCGGCTGCTCGGGGAGCTGCTGGGCAGGAAAGTGGATGTGGTGGAGCTGAAGGTGGACAGCAAGTCTGCTTTGGCCCTGGCCAAAAACCCAGTCTTCCACGACAGGAGCAAGCACATCCGGATCAAGTACCACTTCATCAGGGACTGCTTGGAGGACAGGAGCATCAAGGCCAGCCACATCGCCACTACTGATCAGCTCGCGGACATTCTCACCAAGTCGCTGGGCAAGGCTAAGTTCCAAGAGATGAGGATGAGGATCGGTGTGAAGCAGATCACCTAGTACTAGGCTTAGGGGGAGATTGTTAGATAAGCCTAGCTACTTGTATCTTGCTTTTCTGCACTTTTGGTAGGTAGCTTAGATGTTAAGCTAGTATCTACTTTATTCCTGGAATATGCTGTAGTGGTTGGCCGATCCACTGCCATATAAGCAGGGGCAGGCCACCAACCCTTGTAAGCCAGTGTGATCTTTACTTTCAATCCAAGCGGCTAATCGGCCAAGCTGCCCTCTGGGCTTTCTATCACTCTTGATCCATTAGATCAGTGGCCAACAATTATGCCATCAATTATCCATCCTTGTAAAGGCTAGTGATAAAAAGAGCAGCGAACTATGTTTTCATTGTTCCTTTGTAAAAATTACAGCAGTTTTCCTGGTAGCAATGCACCTAAGAGCACAGTTCTATATAATAATATAAATAATAACGATGTGGTAATGCGCTTGGATTACAATAATAGTCATAATAATTTGTTTCACTAGTTTACCATTTCACTTTGTTTCCTTCTTCACATCATTTCATTCTTTAAGCTGTACATTATTATGCTAAAGTTCATCTGATTTGTCTATATGCCACTTTTGCCATAAATCAGCTAGCTGTATAGCATATTTCATGATGTTATATCTGCTTGGAAGTTTACTGCTGCTGCTCTGCCAAGTTATACTTGTGATTAATTCTTATGTTTTCCTTTATCCTTGTTTTGCATACCATTTATTTATATCCTTGTGTTATTTTTAATGTCCTTGCACGAAGCAGAAGCTTATAGTGGTATAAATGTTGCAACGGCCTCTCGCAGTTTTCCAATTGAACTGGAAAAGCTTAACACATTGAACAGGGACCATAATAGTGTTTTTCTTCAAGAAATTGGAGGAGTAAGATAACGCTGACCTTTACTATCACCTCCTTTGGTCAACCTCTTCATGTTAAACTTTTTTTGTCATTAATTATGTTCCTTTGATCAGGTTAGGGGACTGTCAGATTTGTTGAAGAGTAATTTAGAGAAGGGAGTTAGTCCAAATGAGGATGAATTGTTACAAAGGAGGAATGTCTATGGATCAAATACATATCCACGCAAGAAGAGGAAAAACATACTGGTATTTTTTTTTTTGCAATTTCCTAGTGTTATACATATTTCCCTTTTCTTTTCCATTTTTTCAGCCTTTTGTCCGCTGTCCAGCTTATGTCTTCATGTTTTCTGCTAAAAATTTCTTCTACTTCCCCGGAGAGAATTTTGGACCACATTTCAGTGAGATAGTTACTGGCAGAAAGAGAGAAAAAAATGGAAAAAGAATAAATTTCAAAATAAATGAAAATGCGAAATAAATCCTTAAATTAGTGAAGACTTTTTTAATGGTAAAATCAAACTAGACATTGGTCCTCTCATAATTTTCTACTTTTGTATCACTACGTGAATCATGTTGCTTCAAACTTTTACAATTTCAAAATTTAACTCTATTATGTTTGATTCACAGCGTTTTGTATTTGAAGCATGCCAAGATTTAACTCTCGTCATTCTGATGGTAGCTGCTGCCATATCACTGACATTGGGTATGACCACAGAGGTATTGTGTTTGGCTTTTTTTATCACTCTCTTATGTTATTTGAACTAAAAATACTGTTGTCCTTTATTCTACATATTACCTTACGTTTTGTTTTCTTTACCATCATTCATTCAGGGTGTTGATGAAGGATGGTATGATGGTGGAAGTATCTTTTTAGCCGTTTTCCTTGTGATACTTGTTACTGGTAATGGGTTTAGATTATAAGTAAACTTGTTTTCAGTAGCAATGTTCTATTTCTAATATTTATCATCATCATATCTCCAGCAACAAGTGATTATAGACAATCTCTACAGTTTCGACATCTGAATGAGGAGAAACAGAACATACAAGTGGAGGTGAGTGTGGCCACCCCATATTTGAACTCCTATTCATTGGCTATATTTCTGATTTACTATCTATATTGGTTAGGTTGTTAGAGGTGGTAAAAGATCTGGAGCTTCAATCTTTGACCTTGTTGTTGGTGATGTAGTTCCTCTCAAAATTGGTGATCAAGTAAGATGGTATATTAATTTTTCGACTGCTATTTTCATTTTTTGTGTAGAATCATCTGCTTATCATTTTTTTTGCCTCCAGGTTCCTGCTGATGGTGTCCTGATATCTGGCCATTCTCTTGCAATAGATGAATCAAGTATGACTGGAGAGTCAAAAGTTGTAAGTCTATCAAAAAGAGCCAATTGCTGTTCCCAATCTGTGTTTATTGGATTTTCATTATTGGGTGTTATTTTAGGTCCACAAGGATCAAAAGGCACCATTCTTGATGTCTGGTTGCAAGGTTGCAGATGGCTATGGTTCTATGTTGGTGAGTTAAGCAATCTCAAGCATTTTGACAACATCTAGAACTGAGAGCCCTTGTTTTTCATGTCACTGTGCTCTATAGTATTACCTTATTACCATTTTAATATTTTCTCTTTCATGGATAAACTAACTGTTAGAGTGTGTGTATTAGGCCCATGAGGCTAAGCCCATGAGGCCCATGTATGTACTACTATATAGCTACCCTTCTAGGGTTAGCCCAATAATCTAATCACTCACTTTAGCATGGTATCAAGCTAGGGTTCTCTCTTCCCTCCCTCTCCTCCCCTCTCCTCCCTCCCTGCAGCCGCCGCCGCCGCCGCTGCCTTCTCCGGCCATGGCCGGCGGCCGGCCGACACCCCCTCCCTCCCCCACCTATTTCTCCACCTTCCCTCCTCTACCCTTCTCTACCTGGGCGCACAGCTCCCCCGGCGGGCGGCCGCCGGCGGCCATCCTGGCCGCTGCTACAAGCGCCGCCGCCGCCCCTGGTACCGCCGCCGCTGCCGCCGCTGCCGCCGCTGTGGGGACCGGCGCACCCCACAGGGCGCCCTGCTGCCACCACCGCGCCCTCCTGCCCCAGCCTCTGCTGCGCCCGGCGGGGAGGGCCCGCCTCCGGCCAGACCAGGGGCCGGGGGCCCGCTAGCGCCGCCGCCGGCCCCTGGTCTGGCCGCGCCGGGGCGCCAGGCGCGCCGCAGCTGCTGGGACCTGCCCCGACCGCCGAGGATCCCCCACTGATGACCCCTGCCCCGTCCCTGGTCGGTGCGGCTGGGGCCCCGGGTCCGGCGTTCCTCCCCGCCGCTCTCTTCTCCGATCCCCACCACGCCACCGCTCTCATCTCTGCCCAGGCTGCCGCTGCGGAAGGTGCGGCGCACGTGAACGCGGCTGCCCTAGCCTTGGAGCGGGAACGCGAGGCGGCCGCTGCCTTGGCCCGCCAGCTCGCCGAGGCGGAGCAGCTACTCGGCCACCCGGGGTACTACGATTCCACTGCCGCCTCCTCCGACTCGCGCGCCGTCCGCGTTTCGCCTTTTCAGATTCCCGATCCGGCGGATCCTTTCGTGGCGCAGCTCCACTACCAGGCCGGCGGTGTCCAGAACATCCGCAACCTGGTCACGATCGTCCTCGACCCGGAGTCGTCCTCCTACGCCCGCTGGCGGGACATGGTCGTCCTCACCCTCCGCAGCTACGCCCTTGACGACCACGTCCTCCTCGACGCCCCGCTTGCGGCTCAGACCCCCGGGTGGCATCGTCTCGACAGCATCGTCCTCTCCTGGATCCTTGGGACCATCACCACCAACCTCCACGACCTCGTCCGCAACACACCCGACGCTCGTCGTGCCTGGCTGGCGCTTGAGGGCCAGTTCCTGGGCAACGCCGAGGCCCGGGCTCTACGTCTCGACACCAGCTTCTGCACCTTCGTCCAGGGCGACCTCTCCGTCGGCGAGTACTGCCGCCGGATGAAGGCCATGGCGGACTCCCTCGGTGACCTTGGCTGGCCCGTGGAGGACCGGATCTTGGTCCTCAACGTCCTCCGCGGCCTCAGCGACCGCTACAGCCACCTCTGGACCTGGATCACCCGGCAGCGGCCCTTCCCCTCCTTCCTACCGGTCCGTGACGACCTCGTCATGGAGGAGCTCACCCAGGGCGTCCAGCCTGCTTCCCTCTCCGCGCCGGGCTCCTCGTCCACCTCGACTGCCCTTGCAGCCGCTTCTCCGCCGCGAACGTCCACACCGGCACCGTCGTCTCTTCTTGGTCCTCCTCCCTCCGGGCCGAGCGGGGGTGGGAGGGGCCGTGGCGGCCGTCGTCGACGCGGAGGGCGTGGTTCAGGCTCTGGTCGTGGGGCTATGCCCGCGCCACCGCGGGGGGGGGGGGGGGGGGGGGTGCACCCTGCCCCTCCTTCAGCAACCCCTGGTCCGGGCGCATCTCCATGTGGCCTTTCCAGGGCGCCGGTGGTGATCCTCGCCCCCCGGTGGCCATGCTCGCCGGTGCCGTCCCGGCCGCTCCGTGGGCTCCACCACCTGGGGGTGCTCCGCCCCTGAAAGGTCCCAAATGGCTAGAGGGGGGTGAATAGCCTATAAAAATCTACAAACAACACTTCACAAGCCGATTAGTAACAATAGCAAGCTTTGCAAAGCACTAGCTCTAAACTATACTATGCAAGCCACCTAGACAAGTATACTACACTATGATCACTAGTTCACTCTCAAAGGCTATGTCACTACTAAACACTACTCTTAAGTGAGCAACTAACTAACAAGCTACACACGAGAGTAAGTACACAAAAGTAAAGAGAGAAGGTGATTTCAATACCCCCGGTGTAGAGAAGATATGAAGTCCAATATAACCAATCAATCAAATTCAACGGAAATTCTCGGTAGAAAGATGACACAAGATTTTTTACCGAGGTTCACTTGCTTGCCGGCAAGCTAGTCCTCGTTGTAGCGATACACCCACTTGGAGGTTCACGCGCTAATTGGCATCACACGCCAAACCCTTCTCAAGGGTGCCGCACAACCAACACAAGATGGGGATCCACCAAGCTACGAGCAATCCACTAAAGATGCCTTTCGCGATCTCCCGCGGGGATAGGCTCAAGAACCCCTCACAATACCTTGATCGGAGGCGGAGACAATCACCAACTCCCCTCAACGATCCTCGCAGCTCCAAGCCGTCTAGGAGTCGGCAAACTCCAAGAGTAACAAGAGAAACCACTGCGAAATACCACTACCAAGTGCCTCTAGATGATCTCAATCAATGCAATGCACTTGATGCTCTCCAAACTCACCAAATGATGAACACAATCAAGTAGGATGAGTGAGAGTGGAGTGGGAAGGCTCACAAGTATGTTATGATGTTTAGGAGTGCCAAGATGTCCTTCCCAAACCGGCCAAGTGACTATTTATAAGCCACACACAAAGAAATAGCCGTTTAGACTTCACTGCGTACCGTCGGACTGTCCGACGGCCAGAGCGTCGGACTAATCCGCACGGTCCGACGCCTCGGATGAACGCCACGTGTCACTAGCCGTTTGAAGTCGAACGTTGGATCACAACGGCTATTTCCTCGCGCCAAAACGACCGTCGGACGGACGAACGTCGGACTAAATCAACCGGTCCGACGCCCTCAGCCCTCAGCCGACCACCGTCGGACTCAGTCAGACGGAGCCGTCGGACTAACGAACGCGGCCGTCCGACGTTTCCAGAGAGCTCCCCGAGCCCTGAAAACCGTCGGACCATGGTCCGACGCTCACCGTCGGACTAACGCCGAGAGTCCGACGCTCTCAGAGCTCGCCACGTGTTACCTCTTCGTCGCTCTGCACCGTCGGACGCTTCGGACAATAGTCCGACGCTCCGAAACTGAGCGTCCGACGCTCTCAGCAGTGTTAGCCGTCGGACTGAGGCTAATGGTCCGACGCTCTGTGACAATACGGTCCGACGCTAGTTTTTCTATTGTAACTTTTCCGAAATGCTCGGCAGGAGGAAGAGAGGACCAAACCCTCTCTAACCCTCAAACTTCACCCCGTTTCTTAAGTCACTAACACTCCAAAGTGTCTCTCACTTAGGTGCACGTGTGTTAGCCTTTTTCAAAGAGTTTTCCAAGGGTTTGTTAGTGTCACTAGCATCTATATGCAATGCAATGATCATGAACACCTAGTGGCACTTGATAACCGTATTTCATCAACGATTTCGCCCCTCTTGATAATACGGCTATCTATCCTAAATGTGATCACTCCCTCTATGGAGTCTTGATCACCAAAACCAAAAGAGCTCCTATTGGTTATACCTTTGCCTTGAGCTCCCGGTTTCTTATCAACTTCCTTCTCATCTCTTGATGGACCTTGTGGACACCTATGATGATGGACTTATACCATTTGCATGGATGCCGTCAATAGGGCTTTCTCCTTTGTTGATGGACTTACACCATTTTCATGGACGCCGTCATTGCCCTTCACTTGTGACCTCCACCGACCCGGTCCTTTGCTCCATCTTGCCATTTGCTAATCAATTCTCATGAAACACTTAGAGCAATCGTTAGCAAACTAGGTTTCATCAATTACCCAAAACCAAACATGGGCTTTCAGCCCCTCACGTCGCCGTGGGCCCTACCTTCCCAGTCGCCGCCAGGACCTGCCGGTTGGGATGCGACGGCTCTGGCCCGCTCCTTCAGCACCATGGGCCTGACACCGCCCACCGGCCTTGACTGGGTCACCGATTCGGGTGCCATCTACCACACTAGGTCCGACCCCGGTATACTCACGGCTGTCCACCCTCCTTCTTCGTCTCTTCCTTCCTCCATCATGGTCGTAAATGGTTCTTGCATTCCTGTCACATCCGTGGGTTCCGCTTCCACTCCTGGCTCTTTTCGTCTTCCTGATGTCCTTGTTGCTCCTTCTATGGTTCACAACCTTCTCTCCATTCGTCGTTTTACTGCTGGCAATTCTTATTCTGTTGAGTTTGACTCCTCTGGTCTTACTGTGAAGGATTTGGCTTCTCGGCGTCCGCTCCTCCGATGTGACAGCACGGGGCCCCTTTACACGCTTCGGCTTCCTCCGTTTGCTCCTACTTCTTCGGCTTCCACTTCATCCGCTGCTTTCGCCGCATCTACTTCCTCTACTACTTGGCACCGCCGTCTCGGACATCCTGGCCGTGATGTTTTGATGCAGCTTAGTCGTAGTTCCGACATACCATGTACTCGGGCTCACGATGGGCACTTATGTCATGTGTGCCAGTTGGGTCGACATGTTCGTCTTCCATTTCCCACCTCTTCTTCACATGCGACCCACATTTTTGATCTTGTACACTGTGACCTGTGGACTTCTCCTGTGATGAGCATTTCTGGATATAGATACTATCTTGTCGTGGTTAATGATTTTTCTCATTATTCTTGGACTTTTCCCTTGCGTGCCAAGTCTGAGGCGTTTCCCACGCTCCGTCACTTCTTTGCCTGGGTGTCTACTCAGTTTGGCCTTACCGTGAAGGCCGTACAGTGTGACAACGGGCGTGAGTTCGATAACTCCACCTCTCGGGATTTCTTCCTCTCTCACGGTGTCCAGTTGCGCATGTCTTGCCCCTACACCTCCTTCCAAAATGGCAAGGCAGAGCGCATGATTCGCACCACCAATGACACCATGCGCACTCTTCTCCTCCAGGCTTTCCTTCCCGCCCGCTTCTGGGCCGAGAGCCTGCACACCTCTACCTATCTCCTTAACCGCCTCCCTTCCACTGCCTCTTCGGCTCCCACACCACACCACGCTCTCTTCGGTACCCCTCCTCGCTACAATCACCTCCATGTCTTCGGGTGTGCGTGTTACCCTAACACCACTGCCACTGCTCCTCACAAGCTGGCTCCTCGTTCGACCTTGTGTGTCTTCCTCGGGTACTCCCCAGATCACAAGGGGTACCGCTGCTATGACCTCACCTCACGTTGGGTCCTCATCTCTTGCCATGTGGTGTTTGATGAGTCCGTCTTCCCATTCTCCACCACCTCCACACCTCCTTCCACCTCCGACCTTGACCTCTCCTCTCTGTCTCCCACTGACGCGGTGGTTCAGCCACCATTTCCGTTTTGTCCTACAGGTCTTGCTCCGCCACTCGCGTCGCCGGCCCGGCGCCCTCCGGCGCGGCGCCTGACCCTGCGTCCCCCGCGGGTTCGGCTTCGCCTGACCCTGTGCCTGACCCTGCGCACTGCGCGGGGCCGGAGGCGGCGTCCTCGGTGACTCCGGCGCGGTTCGCCCACCCGGTGCGCGTCTACCAGTGCCGCGTGCGACCGGCCCCGCTGGACACGGTGCCGGTGCCACCACCACCCTCACCTACAGTGGTACCTTCCCCGTCGACAGCCCACGCCGCCGTCTCCACCACTACCCGCTGCTCGTGTCGAGCCGCCGGTGTACCACCCGCCGCTCCTTCACCGACACCCGCGTCATGTTCACCCCATGGTGACGCGGCACGCGGACGGTGTCCTGCGGTCCCGGGCTCTTGCAGCGACACCCGGGGACCGCAGGTCTCTCCTGTACCCTCTTCTGTCCGCGACGCCTTGGCGGACCCTCACTGGCGTCGTGCGATGGAAGAGGAGTACGCGGCCCTTCTGGCCAACCAGACGTGGGACTTGGTGCCGCGCCCGCCTGGTGCCAATGTCGTCACTGGCAAGTGAATCTGGACACACAAGCGTCGAGCCGATGGCTCCCTAGAGCGGTACAAGGCTCGTTGGGTTCTCCGGGGCTTCACTCAGCGGCCTGGTGTTGACTATGATGAGACCTTCAGTCCAGTGGTGAAGCCAGCTACCGTCCGCACAGTTCTCTCCCTGGCTCTCGAGCGCTCCTGGCCTGTGCATCAGCTGGATGTCAAGAATGCCTTCCTCCATGGCACTCTGACCGAGACCGTCTACTGCAGCCAGCCGGCAGGTTTTGTGGATTCCTCTCGCCCTGACTTGGTCTGCCGGCTCAACAAGTCTCTCTACGGGCTCAAGCAGGCACCTCGGGCTTGGTACTCTCGGTTTGCTACCTTCCTGCTGACTCTTGGTTTCACTGAGGCCAAGTCTGACACCTCGCTGTTCATATACCACCATGGGGGTGAGACTGCTTACCTGCTCCTCTATGTGGATGACATCGTTCTCACCGCCTCCAGCTAGTCTCTGCTCCAGTGCATCATTGCCTCTCTCCAGGCCGAGTTTGCCATGAAGGATTTGGGTGTGCTCCATCACTTCCTCGGCGTCACTGTTGAGCCCCGACCTTCAGGCTTGTTCCTCCACCAGCGGCAGTTCACTCGTGACATTCTGGAGCGAGCAGGGATGACTGACTGCAAGCCCTGTTCCACCCCAGTCGACACTCAGGGCAAGCTGTCAGAGGCCACGCGTTCGTTGCTTGGCCCCGCGGATTCTACCGCCTACCGGAGTCTTGCTGGCGCGCTCCAGTACCTCACCTTCACCCGACCTGACATCTCCTACGCCGTGCAGCAGCTGTGCCTCTACATGCATGCTCCACGGGAGCCCCACCTTGCTGCTATGAAGCGGCTTCTCCGGTACTTGCGTGGCACCCTCGCCTATGGGCTGCTCCTCGGCCGGTCCTCCTCTGCTGAGCTGGTTGTCTACACCGACGCTGACTGGGCGGGCTGCCCGGACACCCGCCGGTCCACCTCCGGCTACGCTGTCTTCTTGGGCGGCAACCTTGTCTCTTGGTCGTCCAAGCGCTAGCCGGTGGTCTCACGCTCCAGTGCCGAGGCGGAGTACCGCGCCGTGGCCAACGGTGTGGCCGAGGCTGGTTGGCTCCGACAGCTCTTGGCTGAGCTTCACCGCCCTCTCGCCAGGAGCACGCTCGTCTACTGCGACAACGTCAGCGCGGTCTACCTCTCCACCAACCCTGTGCAGCACCAGAGGACCAAGCATGTGGAGATTGACCTTCACTTCGTCCGCGACCAGTGTGGCCATCGGCGACGTCCGAGTCCTTCACGTCCCGACCACCTCCCAGTTTGCGGACATCTTCACCAAGGGCCTCCCTTCCTCGATCTTCTCCGAGTTTCGCTCCAGCCTCAACATCACCAGTGGCTAGTTGTGGCTGCGGGGGGCTCCTGTGTATTGTGCTTGTTTTCTTTCTTGTCCAGTCTTGTACTCCGCTGCGCCGGTAGTCCAGACCGCGGGGGGGGGTGTTAGAGTGTGTGTATTAGGCCCATGAGGCTAAGCCCATGAGGCCCATGTATGTACTACTATATAGCTACCCTTTTAGGGTTAGCCCAATAATCTAATCACTCACTTTAGCACTAACTATAGCTTCTTATACACTTTGGTTATCAATTTAAGGTAACAGGGGTGGGTACAAATACTGAATGGGGTCAGTTGATGGCTAACCTTTCAGAAGACAATGGCGAAGAAACACCGTTACAGGTTATTCTCTGTAAGGATAGTGCAAATTCTTGAATGAACAAATACTGAGGCTCTCTTTGTTTTATGCTTTCACCTTTTTTAGGTTCGCTTGAATGGTGTTGCAACTTTTATTGGTTTGGTAGGCTTGTCTGTAGCTGGTGCAGTACTTGTTGTGCTTTGGATAAGGTATTTTATTTTTGCTAAATATTGCTACTAACGAAAATGTACCTCTCTCTCTCTGACTGATTTTGAAACCAACTTCAGATATTTTACTGGACATACCGAGAATCCTGATGGGACAACTCAATTTGTTGCTGGAACTACTGGTGTGAAGCAAGGATTTATGGGGGCAATTAAAATTTTGACTATTGCTGTACGTAATCCTAATGTTGTTAATATAGGAGTATAAAACTAGTACCATGAACATATTTTAAATGGTTCTTGTTTATCCACAGGTGACCATTGTAGTTGTTGCTGTGCCCGAGGGACTTCCATTGGCAGTAACACTGACGTATGAATTCTTATGTAAATTCCATTAACTTTCAGGTAAATGACTATCTGCAAAATTTTCAGGCTTGCATATTCCATGAAAAAGATGATGCGAGACAAAGCCCTGGTAAATAAAAAGTATTTTAATGCATATATTGATATAAAAAAGATATGACAGGAGGAAGGATATGGTTTAATTTTTTTCATTAAAATAGGTGAGGCGGCTCTCGTCATGTGAAACAATGGGATCAGCTACTACAATATGCAGTGATAAGACAGGAACCCTAACATTGAATAAGGTTTGTTGAGTCATTTACCAGCCCATTTTCCATTTAAATTCTTTCATGATATATTCCCAAAATATTGTTCTTACATAAGGCTTGTTCAGGACTTTACGGCAAACTAATTCTCGGATAAGCATATGTTCAATTTTATCTAGTGCAATGAGCATATGATCTGATATTTGTGCTCTATTTTATGATTGCTGGCATCACAATTTGTTTGTAACTCGTATGAATTGATCCTACAGATGACTGTCGTGGAAGCATATTTTGCTGGAACAAAGTTGGATCCGTGCGACGATGTTAGCCAGATGTCAGACAGTGCATCATCACTTATTATTGAAGGAATTGCACAGAACACAACCGGAACTGTATTTCTGCCAGAGGTACAGAAAAGCCTCCTTTTTATTCTAGATACTATTTTTTGGAAACTCAATGCTCGATTCCATAGTTCATAATATTATGGATCCAGTATCCAGAATGAAGCCGCTAATGATTTGTCAACTAGACCAACTAAAGAAAAATTGAACGAGTCTCAATTACAATGTTTTAATAGTGTGAAACTTGGAGGGATCAAGCTCATCAGTAGTTTAAGATCTTAAACAATCAGGTTACACCCTTAACATGCAGGAGACCTGAACTGGGCATCCTTGTGGAGGCAGCCTAAGGGGACTATTAAAAATCATCTATAACACTCGTCTTACCAATCGACAATTTGCCATGTTCGACAAATTTTCATCCATTTTTTTCTTTATACAGGATGGGGGAGCAGCTGAAATTACAGGTTCACCTACTGAAAAGGCCATTCTTTCTTGGGGGCTTAAGGTATTATTACTTTTGCTTTACTCTTCAGTATTTCCTTTTTTCTTGAAAAAATTACTCTTCAGTATTTTTCAAGTCCTTTTTCTGTTGACTTGACTTTCCACCTTGCGCAGATAGGGATGGATTTCCACGATGTGAGGACAAAGTCTTTAGTTATTCATGTTTTTCCATTTAACTCGGAGAAGAAACGTGGAGCTGTTGCAGTACAGGTACTACATAGTATTATGTGTATGAAACGTTAATGTGACTAATGTGTGTCTGGGAACCTTTTTTAATCTTTTTGACTCATCTTCTTTTCCACAGCATTATGTAACACTTGTAGTTGTAGCGGAGATATTGCTTTTTACATTTTTTTTTGCAAAAAATTCTATATTTGAAATAACATTTTAATTCATTATTAATTGAATTTCTGTTGGGAGTTGCTGTCATCAAAGTTTTAACATTTACAAATAACATGTTATACTTCTAGTGGTGTGTGTGTGTGAAGTATCTGTAGTCTCTTTTTTCTTCTATTAATTCAATGCTACGCAAGTCTTTCCTGGGTATTTAAGAAAAAAAAAACATGTTATATCTGTCAGAGGTCTGGTACTGTTCTCTGATTGGCTTGCTGTTAGATTGGGAAAAAAAACCTACCCAATGATTACCACTTCCATCTTGCTACAGGTTGTAATTGTAAACTCAATGTGTTTCAATACTTTTTTTTAAAAAAAAACAAACCAAGCAGAAGAGCTGCTGATTATATTATATTAAAAAGAGGAAAAAAAACCCAGAGTAGGCAGTACAACAAAAGCAATGACAATGACTATGACAAACCCTAGAGGGGCAAGATTTCGAGCATAACATGACTTGTGTTATACTATAAATTAGCCAGTTTTGGGACACCCCTCTGCTTACAGGGATTATTGCTTACTAGTCAATTGCCTCCATGGTTTTAATCGTCAGATTCCATTGCTATTTTCTTATCATTCTTGAATCAGGATAGTATTTCCACAACCTAGCCCCAATGGTCGTTGCTGTTGTACCATCCGGAATTCAGAGGGAGCGCACGGTGGCAGACGCTCTTCAGGAGCATGCTTGGCCAGCCGATATCAGAGGGGGGCTCTCAATGGTGGCTCTCTTTGAATTCTTTCATTTATGGGATATTCTACACGAGGTGATTCTGTCTCAGGAGGCCAATGTCCATATTTGGAGACTGGATGGGTCAGGCCATTTCTCTTCAAAATCTGCTTATCGAGCGTTCTTCAATGGAGCTATCTCCTTCGAGCCATGGCGACGCCTATGGAAATCCTTGGTGCTAGAATGAGTGATTGGATTGTAGGGCTAACCCTAGAAGGGTAGCTATATAGCAGTACATACATGGGCCTCATGTGCTTAGCCTCATGGGCCTAATACACACACTCTAACACCCCCCCGCAGTCTGGACTACCGGCGCAGCGGAGTACAAGACTGGACAAGAAAGAAAACAAGCACAATACACAGGATCCCCCCGCAGCCACAACTAGCCACTGGTGATGTTGAGGCTGGAGCGAAACTCGGAGAAGGTCGAGGAAGGGAGGCCCTTGGTGAAGATGTCCGCAAACTGGGAGGTGGTCGGGACGTGAAGAACTCGGACGTCGCCGATGGCCACACGGTCGCGGACGAAGTGAAGGTCAATCTCCACATGCTTGGTCCTCTGGTGCTGCACAGGGTTGGTGGAGAGGTAGACCGCGCTGACGGTGTCGCAGTAGACGAGCGTGCTCCTGGCGAGAGGGCGGTGAAGCTCAGCCAGGAGCTGTCGGAGCCAACCAGCCTCGGCCACACCGTTGGCCACGGCGCGGTACTCCGCCTCGGCACTGGAGCGTGAGACCACCGGTTGGCGCTTGGACGACCAAGAGACAAGGTTGCCGCCCAAGAAGACAGCGTAGCCGGAGGTGGACCGGCGGATGTCCGGGCAGCCCGCCCAGTCAGCGTCGGTGTAGACAACCAGTTCAGCAGAGGAGGACCGGCCGAGGAGCAGTCCATAGGCGAGGGTGCCATGCAGGTACCGGAGAAGCCGCTTCAGAGCAGCAAGGTGGGGCTCCCGTGGAGCATGCATGTAGAGACACAGCTGCTGCACGGCGTAGGAGATGTCAGGCCGGGTGAAGGTGAGGTACTGGAGCGCGCCAGCAAGGCTCCGGTAGGCGGCAGAGTCCGCGGGCCCAAGCAACGAACCCGCGGCCTCTGACAGCTTGCCCTGAGTGTCGACTGGGGTGGAACAGGGCTTGCAGTCAGTCATCCCTGCTCGCTCCAGAATGTCACGAGTGAACTGCCGCTGGTGGAGGAACAAGCCGGAAGGTCGGGGCTCAACAGTGACGTCGTGGAAGTGATGGAGCACACCCAGATCCTTCATGGCAAACTCCTGCCTGGAGAGAGGCAATGATGCGCTGGAGCAGTGATTGGCTGGCGGCAGTGAGAACGATGTCATCCACATAGAGGAGCAGGTAAGTAGTCTCGCCCCCATGGTGGTATACTGGTATATGAACAGCAAGGTGTCAGACTTGGCCTCCGTGAACCCTAGAGTCAGTAGGAAGGTAGCAAACCGATAGTACCAAGCCCGAGGTGCCTGCTTGAGCCCGTAGAGAGACTTGTTGAGCCGGCAGACCAAGTCAGGGCGAGAGGAATCCACAGAACCTGCCGGCTGGCTGCAGTAGACGGTCTCGGTCAGAGTGCCATGGAGGAAGGCATTCTTGACATCCAGCTGATGCACAGGCCAGGAGCGCTCGAGAGCCAGGGAGAGAACTGTGCGGACGGTAGCTGGCTTCACCATTGGACTGAAGGATCTCATCATAGTCAACACCGGGCCGTTGGGTGAAGCCCTGGAGAACCCAGCGAGCCTTGTACCGCTCCAGGGAGCCATCGGCTCGGCGCTTGTGCGTCCAGATCCACTTGCTAGTGACGACATTGGCACCAGGCGGGCGCGGCACCAGGTCCCACGTCTGGTTGGCCAGAAGGGCCGCGTACTCCTCTTCCATCGCACGACGCCAGTGCGGATCCGCCAAGACGTCGCGGACAGAAGAGGGTACAGGAGAGACATGCGGTTCCCCGGGCGTCGCTGCAAGAGCCCAGGGCCGTAGGACACCAGCCGCGTGCCGCGTCACCATGGGGTGAACATGACGCGGGTGTCGGTGAAGAAGCGGCGGGTGGTACACCGGCGGCTCGACACGGGCAGCTGGTAGTGGTGGAGACGGCGGTATGGGCGTCGACGGAGAAGATGCCACCGTAGGTGATCGTGGCGGCGAGGACGGTGGTGGCACAGGCACCGTGTCCAGCAGGGCCGGTCGCACTCGGCGCTGGTAGACACGCACCGGGTGGGCGAACCGCGCTGGAGTCGCCGAGGTTGGCGCTGCCGGCCCAGGGTCAGTCGCGGCCGGACCCGCGGAGGACGCAGGGTTAGGCGACGCACCGGAGGGCGCCGGGCAGGTGTAGGGTGCTGGCGACGCGAGTGGCGGAGCAGGACCTGCAGGACCAAACGGAAATGGTGGCTGAACCACCGCGTCAGTGGGAGAAAGGAAGGAGAGGTCAAGATCGGAGATGGAAGGAGGTGTGGAGGTGGTGGAGAAAGGGAAAACGGACTCGTCAAACACCACGTGGCGAGAGATGAGGACCCGGCGAGAGGTGAGGTCATAGCAGCGGTACCCCTTGTGATCTGGGGAGTACCCAAGGAAGACACACAGGGTCGACCGGGCTGCCAGCTTGTGAGGAGCAGTGGCAGTGGTGTTGGGGTAACACGCACACCCGAAGACACGGAGGTGATCGTAGCGAGGAGGGGTACCGAAGAGGGCGTGGTGGGGTGTAGGAGCTGGGCAGGCAACGGAAGGTAGGCGGTTAAGGAGATAGGTGGAAGTGTGAAGGCTCTCGGCCCAGAAGCGGGCAGGAAGGGAAGCCTGGAGGGGAAGGGTGCGCATGGTGTCATTCGTGGTGCGAATCATGCGCTTTGCCTTGCCGTTCTGGGAGGAGGTATAGTGGCAAGACATGCGCAAGTGGACACCGTGTGAGAGGAAGAAATCCCGAGAGGTGGAGTTGTCGAACTCACGCCCGTTGTCACACTGGACGGCCTTGATGGTGAGGCCAAACTGTGTAGACACCCAGGCGAAGAAGTGACGGAGCGTGGGAAATGCCTCAGACTTAGCACGCAAGGGAAAAGTCCAAGAATAATGAGAAAAATCATCAACCACGACAAGATAGTATTTATATCCAGAAATGCTCATCACAGGAGATGTCCACAGGTCGCAGTGAACAAGATCAAAAATGTGGGTCGCATGTGAAGAAGAGGTGGGAAAAGGAAGACGAACATGTCGGCCCAGTTGGCACGCATGACACAAATGCTCATCGTGAGCCCGAGTACAAGGTATGTCGGAACTACGACTAAGCTGCATCAAAATATCACGGCCAGGGTGTCCGAGACGGCGGTGCCAGGTAGAAGAGGAAGCAGAGGCGGCGAAGGCAGCGGACGAAGTGGAAGCCGAAGCCGAAGTGGTGGGAGTAGACGGAGGAAGCCGAAGCGTGTAAAGGGGCCCCGTGCTGTCACATCGGAGGAGTGGACGCCGGGAAGCCAAATCCTTCACAGTAAGACCAGAGGAGTCAAACTCAATAGAACAAGAATTGTCAGCTGTAAAACGACGAATGGAGAGAAGGTTATGAACCATAGAGGGAGCAACAAGGACGTCAGGAAGACGAAAAGAGCCAGGAGTGGTAGCGGAACCCACGGATGTGACAGGAATACAAGAGCCATTTGCGACCATGATGGATGAAGGAAGAGACGAAGAAGGAGGGTGTACAGCCGTGAGTATACCGGGGTCGGAAGTGGTGTGGTAGGTGGAACCCGAGTCGGCGACCCAGTCGAGGCCGGTGGACGGTGTCAGGCCCATGGTGCTGAAGGAGTGGGCCAGAGCAGTCGCATCCCAACCGGCAGGCCCTGGCGACGACTGGGAAGGCAGAACCCACGGCGACATGGTAGGCGTAGCAACTCCAGGTGGTGGAGCCCACGGAGCGGCTCGGATGGCACCGGCAAGCATGGCCGCCGGAGTGCGAGGATCACCGCCAGCACCATGGAAGGGCCACATGGAGATGCGCCCTGACCATGGGTTGCTGAAGGATGGCCAGGGTGCACCCCCTCGTGGTGGCGCGGGCGTAGCCCCACGACCAGAACCAGCACCACGCCCCCCTCCGCGTCGACGACGACCGCCACGGCCCCCTCCCCCCCACCCCCGCTCAGCCCGGAGGGAGGAGGACCAAGAAGAGACGACGGTGCTGGTGTGGTTGTACGCGGCGGTGGAGTGGCGGCAAGGACAGTCGAGGAGGACGAGGAGCCCGGCGCGGAGGGGGAAGCAGGCTGGACGCCCTGAGTGAGCTCCTCCATGACGAGGTCGTCACGGACCTGCAGGAAGGAGGGGAAGGGCCGCTGCCGGGTAATCCAGGTCCGGAGGTGGCCGTAGTGGTCGCTGAGGCCGCGGAGGACATTGAGGACCAAGATCCGGTCTTCCACGGGCCAGCCAAGGTCACCAAGGGAGTCCGCCATGCCCTTCATCCGGCGGCAGTACTCGCCGACGGAGAGGTCGCCCTGGACGAAGGTGCGGAAGCTGGCGTCGAGACGCAGAGCCCGGGCCTCGGCATTGCCCAGGAACTGGCCCTCAAGCGCCAGCCAGGCACGACGGGCGTCGGGCGTGTTGCGGACGAGGTCGTGGAGGTCGGTGGTGATGGTCCCGAGGATCTAGGACAGGACGATGCTGTCGAGGCGCAGCCACCCGGGGGGTCTGAGCTGCAAGCGGGGCGTCGATGAGGATGTGGTCGTCGAGGGCGTAGCGGCGCAGGGTGCGGAGAACCATGTCCCGCCAGCGGGCGTAGGAGGACGACTCCGGGTCGAGGACGACCGTGACCAGGTTGCGGATGTTCTGGACACCGCCGGCCTGGTAGTGGAGCTGCGCCACGAGTGGATCCGCCGGATCGGGGATCTAGAGAGGCGACACGCGGACGGCGCGCGGGCCGGAGGAGGTGGCGGAGGTGTCGTAGGACGCCGAGTAGCCGAGGATCTGCTCCGCCTCGGCGAGCCGACGTGCCAAGGCAGCGGTTGTCTCGCGCTCCCGCTCCAAAGCGAGGGCAGCCGCACTCACGCGTGCCGCGCCTTCGGCGGCGGCAGCCCGAGCGGAGAGGAGAGCAGCGGCGTGGTGGGGGTCGAGGAAGGGCGCGCCCTGGGCCCCAGCCGCGCCAGGCCAGAGGACCGGTCGCAGCCAGGGCTGGGGCTGCACGGGCGGCGGCGGCTGCAGCGGCAGGCCCTCGGCCCCGGGCGCCGCCAGGGCGGCCCCGGGCGGCAGGCCCGCGGCACCGGTGGCGGCCAGGGCGGCACCGGTGGCGGCCAGGGCGGCCCCGGGCAGCGGCGGCGCGGCCAGATCGGCCCCGGGCGGCCAGCGGGGGGCGGATCCGGGAGGCGGCGGAGGCCCGCCGGGCAGGGGCGCGCTGGGGGCGCCAGCCCCGCCGCCGGCGGCCATGAGGGCCGCGGCAGGTGGCCTGCCGGCCACGTGCTCCGCCCAGGAGGAGTAGGGGAGGGGAGGGAAGGTGGAGAAGTAGGAGGAGGAAGGGGGAGGAGGAGGCCGGCCGCCGGCCATGGTGGCCGGAGAAGGGCGGTGGCGGCGGCTGGGTGGGAGGGAGGGGAGGAGAGAAAAATAACCTAGCTTGATACCATGCTAAAATGAGTGATTGGATTGTAGGGCTAACCCTAGAAGGGTAGCTATATAGCAGTACATACATGGGCCTCATGGGCCTAATACACACACTCTAACACTGGGCGCCGCCAAAATGCAAGCTGTTCCTATGGTTAGCAATCCGGAACAGGAAAGAGAGGTTTACCTCACCCGAGCCGCTGTCCCTTGTGTGATCAGGAAGATGAGACTGTCCAGCACCTGCTTACTACGTGCGTTCTTGCTCGTGAATTCTGGTCACGTATCCTCACGCCCTTGGGACGGCATGACCGAACTCCCACAAGAAGAGAGAGGTCTTTCGCATCTTGGTGGCGGAAAGCGATCAAGAGAATTCCAAAAGAGAAGAAGAGAGGGTTGAACTCTATTATCATCCTAGGCAGCACCGAAACGCCTGTGTTTTTGAAGGGTCTCGCCCCTCCATCACCAAGCTGCTTGATGAGTTTCGAGATGAGCACCATTTTTGGTGTCTGGCGGGAGCACGAGGCCTGCGCATGCTGGATCTGGGTCACGGTGGCGGGCTTGGTTAACCTACCTTGTAAGTCATTGAGGAGGTTTCTGTTTGGGGTCAGGTTTCACCTCTACCCTAGTTATCTTTTAGTTCCTCCGTTGTATTGTAAACAACCCCTCACAGCCCGGCCCGGAGTGGGGTGGTGGTGTTTGTAAGGGGCCGATCCTTTTCTTTCTTCAATACAATGATATGCAGCTCTCCTGCGTATTCGAGAAAAAAAAATGTTCAGCCTCCTGCCCCTTTCCTTTGGATTTGGGATTCAAAGTGCTGCAATAAACTCAAAGTCTTTTCCTGGCTCATGATTATGGATATGCTAAACACAAGGAATCTCCTCAAAAGGAAAAATCACAAGTTGGAGGGCAACAACTATAACTGTGTTCTCTGTAACCACAATGTTGAGGAAACTGCTTTTCATCTCTTCTTCAGTTGCCCTTTCAGTCAGGCCTGTTAGCATCACTTGAATATGCACTGGAACTTCCAAAGTGATTTCTTCCAAATGATAATGCAGTCAAAACAATACCAGAATCCCTTCTTCATGGAGATCTTCATCATTGCTGCCTGGCACATATGGAAGCAGAGAGACAACTTTACCTTTGACAAAGGACGGCCTTCTTTCTCCTCCTGGAAATGCTCCTTCTTAGACGAGGCTAGACTGCAAGCTCTTAGAATGTCTGAGGACAAACGATCTTCTTTCCTCCTTTGTATAGATTCCTTTTCTTAGTTATTCGGCCGCCAAGTGGCTCTCTCAGCCTCTTGAGTGGTTCTGCTGTGCTTGCTCCCTTGTACAGTTTTCTTTCTTTGTATAGTTTTATAAAATCACACAGTGGGGGTTTCCCCTGCTGTATTTTATGCTAAAAAAGGATAGTATTTCCATAATCTTGTCTTTTGATATGCAAAGATTATAACTGTTTGTCCAGTGACTTCCTTATCCTGATGAAAATATCTATGCCATATTGTTTCTTATCCCGATATGGTTAGTGTTATCTTGGTGTCTGATTCCTGGAATTTTAGTCAGATGATGGTGTTCACATCCACTGGAAAGGTGCAGCTGAAATAGTGTTATCATCTTGCAAAAGCTGGCTTTCTGTCGACGGCTCGGTTCAGTCAATGAGTGCTGACAAGGTAATACCATCCCCTAACTTTTTGTTGGTTAATTTGAGACTCACTTGAATTTTTAAAATGTTTGTTTCTGTGAGACCCTTAGACTTTTAATATTTGCAGCACGATGAATTCAAGAAATTAATTGAAGACATGGCGGCGAATTCATTACGCTGTGTTGCTTTTGCATACTGTTCCTTTGACATTGAAATGGTCCCAAAGGAAGACATAGCAAGCTGGAAGTTGCCTGAGGATGACCTGACTCTGCTTGGCATCATAGGAATAAAGGTTGATTACTGTTATTCTGGGCTCGTTTTTTGGGTCGACTGTATCTGTGCTTGAGACATACATACTAGGGAGTCAAGTTAAACACTTGAGCATAGGACAGCACTGTATTCTGTTCTCTACTTTCTTGTGTCATGAGCTTTGCTCAGTTTTACTTCAATTTTATGGTTTATTTTGTCATATCTGTGAGTTTGCATCGTAATATCTCCTGTTTAGTCTCCCCATGCATCTACTTTTAATCAAACTTGACAATAGCATTCAACAACTTGTTTCTTCTATAGGACCCCTGTCGCCCAGGTGTAAAGGATGCTGTACGACTGTGCTCCACTGCAGGTGTTAAGGTTTGTGTTACTTATAATGTTTTTATTCTTCCTGCATCACATTATTGTGAATTAAAAGGATGACCTAGGATTTTTTATTTTTTAATATTCAGAGAGCAAATAAAATGGTAGTAACAGGAACTAATATCAACAGGAGGAAAGGATCCGAGTCTAATTGTATACTGAATATAGAAGTTCAAAAAACAGCAACAGGAAAAAGGATTACAATATGTTGTCTATCATGTTTGAGCATGGAGAAATTGCTAGCCTTTGTCCTAGGGCAAATAACTTCCTAAAACCCTTGGTCATTCCTTTGGCAGCTTACACATTATTAAACACCATGTAATTGCCCATTGACCAAATACTGTCCACTAGATTATGTACATCTTTGCAGTCATTTATGTATCTTGTTCTGTTACTATGTGGATAATCTTTCTATTTTCTTTCTTTCTTTCAAGAATGCATGCGTTTTCTTTGGAAATGGATTTTCTTTTATTCTGTGATTGATAGCCATAGTTTCTGCAATTCAGGTGCGCATGGTTACAGGAGACAATATTGAAACGGCTAAAGCTATAGCTCTGGAGTGTGGAATACTAGATGCAAATAGTGTTCTTTCAGAGCCAGTTGTAATTGAGGGAAAAGTGTTCCGTGAGTTGTCTGAAAGTGCAAGAGGAGATGCCGCTGACAAGATAATTGTAACTCTCCCTTACTATGTCTCACAAGTTGTTTGGTGCTTTATTTCACTTTGCCAATGCTGTCATTCTAGCCTTGTCCTCTGGAGCATTTTTTAAGTCCTTCATTCTTTTTGGTGCTGTAGAGCTAATTAACTTATTTCAGGTGATGGGGAGATCCTCGCCAAATGATAAACTTTTGCTTGTCCAAGCTTTAAAAAGAAAGGGCCATGTTGTAGCAGTTACTGGTGATGGCACAAATGATGCCCCTGCATTGCACGAGGTGACATTTCTGCTCAAGACACTGATGAGCCATTACATATTGCACTTCTTTTTTTACATTGATGACCTTACCATTTCTAATTGCTGCCTTGCCTTTTGATTTGTTGTCTAGGCCGATATAGGTCTTTCAATGGGTATTTCAGGGACAGAAGTCGCTAAAGAAAGCTCTGACATTATAATCTTGGATGATGACTTCACCTCAGTTGTCAAGGTTTGTTTAGTAGAATAATCCCGAGGACTAACTCTGCTCAGCACTGATTTTCTTTCCTTGTAAAAAATAACTCCACTTGTTTGGAGTTCACATTCAAGTCCTGAACATAGCAAACATGCATGAATGCTTGATCGAATGTGCATTCCTAGGCTATAATTCTTGTTGAGAAGTGTATCTGCTGAGATTTAGGTTAGAATTTATGGATTAATACATCCTCTTTCAGGTTGTTCGTTGGGGACGATCTGTCTACGCTAATATTCAGAAATTCATTCAGTTCCAGCTCACAGTCAATGTTGCTGCACTTGTGATTAATGTGGTTGCTGCTGTGTCCTCTGGTGACGTGCCCCTAAATGCTGTTGAGGTCGGGACAATTTTCCTCCTTTTTTTGGTGCAATTTACACAACTGCTGCCATTGCTTCTGATTGAAGCAGTTAGTTGTCATGTTGCATGAAACATCTGCTCAATTTAATATTATGTGTAAGTATATATGTGGAATTTTAAATCTTTCTGGTAAATAATTTATAAAGAACTTGAGACATATAGCTTAACAACGACACAGCACTTTACCTGAGACACATGTATTTCCAGGCTGTTTCTCATTAGTATCATATACTTTGGTCTTTCGCTTTTCAGCTTCTCTGGGTGAACCTTATCATGGACACACTTGGAGCTCTTGCATTGGCAACTGAACCTCCAACAGACAACCTTATGAAGAGAAATCCTGTTGGTCGAAGGCATGTCAAATGATGCAAAATTCCTTGTTGACGACATTGTGTCCAATATGTATATACTATGTTTTCTGAGTTTGGAAATATTTTACCCATACTTTTCTACTGCAGGGAACCTCTTGTTACAAATATTATGTGGAGAAACTTGTTTGTTCAGGTTAGTGTTCCTTCATTATACAACTGGATTCTGTTTAAAATTCTTTCTTGTTCTGATCTGTTTGGAATTTTGCACAGGCTATTTACCAAGTAGCAATTCTTCTAATTTTCGATTTTGCTGGAGTAAGGATTCTGCGTCTGCAGAATAAAAGCCGATCTGATGCTGAGAAGATAACGAATACCTTCATCTTTAACACATTTGTATTTTGCCAGGTGGAGTATTTGTTCTTCAATAATTCAAGAATCATAACAGAGCATTATTGCAGACAAATCTTGCTTCACCTTGTAGACAAATGCATACTAACATTGGATTGTTCTCAAAAGAAAAGAATCAATGTTGAGTTGACTATAAATTGGTATTAGTTTTCCACAAAAGGGACTAGCGTATTCTCTAGCCTTGATACTACATGGATATTTTTCTTCAAGCAAGGACTTGTTATATAAGCTATTCATTACTTTACTGTAATCAAGTAATAAGCTATTCATCGTTTTACCATAGTCAAGTAACAAGCTATTCATTGCTTTACCATAGTCAAGTTTCAGGTATGGCATAAGTTATAATGGAATTTAGTTATATGCTTCACCTGGAATGTTTTTGATCAATTTTCAGCGACTTGCTAGTTTTCTTTGAATTTTGGTTTGTTTGCTCGTATGAAGTTGTACCATACCAGAGTGAATTTGCGATGAAAATATGTATTATTTTGATAATTTATTACCCGTGTTAACTCCATGTACATCTGGAACAAAGGTTTGAAAATTAATTTGGATGTTTTTTTTATGCCAGATCTTCAATGAGTTTAATGCACGAAAACCTGAGGAGAGGAATGTCTTCAAAGGGGTCACGAAGAATCACCTATTCATGGGAATAATCGGTATAACAACAGTATTTCAGGTAACAGACAATATAGATTCTCTACATTGTTTACTTCAAAGAAAAAATAGATTCTCTACATTGGTATCACCTCTGTCCATGGTTATAAAGTTGCTTTCGTCCTTGGCAGATACTGATAATTCAGTTCCTGGGAAAGTTCTTCAAAACAGTGAGGCTTGATTGGAGACTATGGTTGGTTTCAGTTGCTATTGGCCTTGTAAGGTATGCACTTGAAAATTAAAACACACTATTATGGTTCCGTAAACCTTTTTCAGTCCTTTGAATGTGTCACAACCTTTATGCACGAGCTTATCATCCTGACTTGATCATTGCATATATGAACCCTTTTTTCCAATTCTGGTGTGAATACTGACCTCTTTCCTTCGTTTGATGTTTCCAGTTGGCCCCTGGCTTATCTGGGTAAATTTATTCCTGTGCCCGCAAGACCTTTCCCGGACTATTTCAAGCCTCGCTGTTGCCGGAAACCACCACGCCGAGGTCAGTCTCCTTGACGTTGGCTTTGATCCTTCTCTGCGTTAGTTTTGATCCAAAACTCAGATATTAATCTGTTATGCAGACGAGGAGGAAGGTGGACAGAGCTAAGGTGCAACGAGTGGGCAGTGTAAATAGGCATGTGATAAGAAATGGAGATAAATTGCACTGGTTGATTCCATGGTAGCAGCATCTTGGGGATGTTCCTATAAGATGGCAGCTAGTCGGCCTCGTAGTTTTATTCTAGGAGAAGCAGTGGGAAGAAAAAGGTATACGTACAGAAGCCAAGCTCTTGTACTAGCCTACCCTACCCTACCCAGCTGGTGGTCTGATATGCGGCAACGAACAGCGCAAGCTACAGCAAACTAGCTGCGTTCCTCACTTGGACTCGAGTCAACAGCATAACCCGAACGAAGCAGCGCTAGCTTGCGTTGTAGCAGCATTTTTTTACTGGCGATGTGATCTGACTGTAAATTTGTAAATGGTTTTCGACTACGAGATGTTCTCATTTTCCATCCACCTGTTCTACGGAACGTTTTTCTATACGAAAATAAAGTCAAAAGGGCAGCTCGAAAACATGTTAATTTTTTTAATCATAGTACAGATGCACACTCTATCCTTATGAACACTTACAAAATAGGTAACTATAAAGATCTTCATATATTGATGAAGTTGTCACAGGTTTCTTGCTGTTGACGAGTATTGTCACCTATCACTAAAAGAACACTGTTGTGCCTAGCTTGTTGTCGATTTGTATGTTGCCCATCACTGAAAAAATAATGTCGTTAAATCTAAGAATAAATATAATAAAAGTTAATTTGTTAAATTATTACATGTTATGAAGACACATCATCCATTAACGTGCATCTAGTTGTCCACGTTAACTTGTCACGTTATCCATTGACATTAAATTATAATTTATCTAACCCTTTGTATAAATAACTTTATTTTAAATCATCAATAATTTCCACGCAATGTGTAGGGTACGCTTCTAATTTAGAATATGTAAAAATGTCCCTACTCTCTGCGGTGGATTTTCACATGGACACTAGTGGGCGCACCTAGTGAAATAAGGCCAATTTTTTAATCATATACACACTTGAACCATATAAAAAGTATGCAGCCATAAGACAGTGTATCCCCTCTCAAATTGCTCTAGCTCCACCCTGCATGCATGTCCTTATAAATTTACTCCCTCCCTTTAGGTTTGAACACGAGAACTAAGGAAATGTGAAAGTGTAGTACATAGAAATCGACAGAGTGAGTGATAGAGAGAAAATAAAGATAGAGAGATATGGTAGGAAAAGGATTCTAGAATAGGCTACAACAAATAACCTTATACATGACGGTTTACTTTGGTCATAGACAAACGAAAACGCGTCATAGTTAACTCACGATGACGATAGAGAAAAACGTCATGTATCCCGCGTCATACATTTGCAAGACTGAAATGGACCGTCATAGATTGGAATTTTTGTTCGTCATGGATTAGTTGTCTGTTTCATATAACCAGCCCATATCCAAACCGTAGTGACGAAAAATAACATCACAAACTAGTACCAAATCATCATTGCTTTAATATGCATCACAGCTCATAAGATACACCAATCATAAACAAACATGATCATTCATGTATTAGCAATCGCACTAGTATTACATTTTAATTTTATCAAACTACAAATCAGCCTGGCTCACAGCCATTTAGTTTGACTACCACAACTAAGTTTTAACTTAAAGATTTCATCTCTAGGGAGTCTAAAATAACTAAACATTTGTATCCATGAGCACTTCCATTGGCTTGCTGTCCATGAGATGTGCTACCTAAAAATCCAAATGAATATAAGTCAGTTTTCAACAAAGATTCTAAAAAAAATGTCATCTATTTATTAGGAAGCTTGAAACTAGATAACAAGTTCAATGCATATATTTTTTGAGAGCCCAACAAATAGAGCATGAAAATCTAAATATCAAATTCTGTATAAACTTCACATAGTGAAGCACAAGCAATAATAATACATCAAAGCTCACATGACATACTTGTTTAAGAGCAGATGCGGTCAGTGTAACATAGAATAGCACACAAGTAGATACAGGCTTACTTGAACCATTCTGATATACCAAGTTATAAATACCATTAATGGTAAGGTCACATACATCTGCAAGGCAAAAGCAAATGGGTTTCAACTCAAGGTCAATCATCTGCCATCATAATACTTAACAAGGCATACACTGCATATATTCAACTCAGTCATCTTAACCAGAGAAGAGAATAATAGTAGTTCATCTGAACCAGAGAAAAGATTAGTAGTAGTTCATCTCAACTAACAAGGCAAACACTGCATATATTCATCTGCCATCATATATAATATTCAATTTGGATTGCTACTGCTATGAATGAACATCACAGAGAAAAGAATAATAGTAGTTCTCTGAGCCAGAAGTTGAACCAAGCTGCTCCTGTTTAACTTTGAACACACGTTCTCATGGAGGTCAAAAAATAAACCTGCAGGTTTGAAAGAAATTGCACTCGTGAGAAACAGAAGCCCACCAGAAATAGCTAGTTGAGAAGATCCAAACAAAAAACATAGAACTCAAGCTGTGCACTGAACAAACGCCTGCTATGGCACCAGCCTCCGCGCCATCCCTGGCCCTATCACTGAATAGCTAGCTCATGGATCTGGCCTCTATACCATAGCGACCAACAGATCCAGGCCATTGCAGCTCAGATCCAAATTGAAATATTCAAAACTTAAGTTAGGGATTGTGTATTTTCACACATGGGGGAGATTGATGGACCTCTAATGATGCTCAGTCATCCCGCTCGGTAGGAAGAGAAGGGATTGCGCCGGCGAGGGTGCGGCTTTGCGCGCACAAGCCCCCACCCTCCAGCCCCGGTCACAATCGGCCCGACGCGGATGTCCTGGCGGCGGCGGCGGCGCCAGCATGGGTCGGGGCGGCGTATGCTGGAGATGTATGGCATCGACGACGTGGCTGGAGGGGGGCGATGCTGGTGGTAGCGGCTGCAGTCGGAGGGAACAGCAAGCGGGAGCAGGTAGAGGAGTGTGGCCTGAGAGAGAGAGAGAGAGAGTGCGCAAGGGAGCTAGAGGCTTCGTGAGGAAGAGGGATGTCAGGGGAAAATGTCGACTTCCTATCCTCATTTGCATGCTTTTATTTTCTTTTTTATCTTTTTTCTTTTCTTCTTTCCCTTTTTAATGATAAATGGTAATATTTTGCTCAGGAGGAAGACTTGTGTGGGCTGATTTTTTCCCATAATTTCAATGTTGAAAGGTCCTTGTTTGGTTTTGGTAATTGAGTGACAACTTAAGTGGACTAATATGTGTTTAAGTGTTGATTACACAGGTGATTAGTCCACAGGTACATGTGTGTGAGCATCTATGCCATGGAGGTGAAAATGGCTTGGAGATGATGCTTAGCTCACACATATGGTATGAAGGAGCTAAACGCATGAGACATGACATGGAGTCATGTGGCTAGGTGGAGAAGATCAAGACGAGGCTTCGCGTCGACGGACCGGTTGCAAGTGTGAAGGGCAAGTCGGGTGATGGCTTGGCGCCGATGGACCAACGCAACGGTGAAGAGCAAGCAAATCAAGGGCCGATGAACCAAAAGCCACGTGATGATATGAAGTGGATCATATCATTCATGTACCTGTTGGTGCATGTGTTGCATCGGCATCGATGGTGTCGGAGACGGTGATGAAGACGGTGATTGAAATGGAAAGCGCAAGGCAAAGGTATAACCTAGGGCATTTCCATTTCATCGGTCTAAGGTTGAGTAGAGAAGTGCTTGACCGGATTTAGGATAGATGGCCATACTATCAAGAGGGGCAAACTTATTTGCATATCGGTCATCTAGTGCCACTTGAGTGATCTAACTTGCATACGTTGCTAGGATCGAGTGGCGTGGTGAAAAGAGTGAAAAATTCTTTGAAAAATATTTGTGAAAAGCTAACACACATGCACATGAGATGTACACTTGTTGGTGTTAGCACTTTTGCAAAGGTGAAAGTATTTGGAGGTGGTCTTGTGAGGTAGAGAGGGTGTGGTTCTCTCTCTTCCTCCTGCCGAGCTTGCGAGGCAGGATTCGGAGGTTTTCGGCGAAGTTGCAAGAGCGTCGGACGCTAAGGCCAGGGGGCGTCGGACCATGGGTTCGATCTGACGGCCTGCCCTTGTCTTCTGTGCTGTGGTGCGAGCGTCGGACGCTGTCTGCAGTGACAGCGTCGGGCCATCCTCGTGCGTCCGACGGTGTTTGGCCTGTGAGCGTCAGACGCTGAAATTTGTGGGCGTCGGACTTTTGTCCGAGCGTCCGATAGTGCAGATCGTGCGAGAGCTGACACGTGGCAAGCTTTGAGAGCGTCGGACTCTTGGGTTTAGTCCGACGACGAGCGTCGGACGACCGTCCGACGGTTTTCAGCCCTCGGGGAGCTCTCTGGAAGCGTCGGACCGTGGAGTTCGTTGGTCCGACGGTGTTCCGTCCGACGGTGAGCTGAAGCGCGGGAAGTTAGCCGTTGTGATCCAACGTTCGACTTCAAACGGCTAGTGACACGTGGCGGCTATCGGGAGCGTTGGACCGTGGACATTGGTCCGACGGTGGCGCGGCTGAGCGTCCGACGCTCAGTCCGACGGCCGGTTTGAGAGGGCAACGGCTCTATTCGCTTGAGGGCTATAAATTCAAGCACTTGGCGGCCTTGGCCGACTAGCTGAGCACCCTTGGGCCTGTGTGGCTTGTGTAGGTGTGCTTGGAAGCCCTCCCACTCACTTACTTGGTTAGTGCACATCCGATTGATTGATAGTGAGTGATTCTAGTGTGTTGCATCGTGAGATTGCATCGAGTGGCACTAGGTGATCGTGTTGCAAGCCGGTGGTGCTTGTTACTCTTGGAGGTTGCCACCTCCTAGACGGCTTGGTGGCTTGTGGCTCCGTGAAGCAAGCAAGAAGATTGTGCTTAGCTCCGGAGAACCTTTGTGAGGGGTTGGAGCTCACCCCGTGGGAGATCGCAAAGAGCATCGCTAGTAGAGTAAGACGTGAAGAGCGACAAGTGGTCCGGCCGAGTCAAGTGCTAGAGCTTATGGTAAGCACTCCACGTGGGAGAGTGTGACTTGCGGGTCACCACTAGCAAGAGGACCGGCGGCAACCTTGGAGCTTTGTCTCAACGGAGGACGTAGCTTGTGGCGACAAGTGAACCTCCGGAAAATAAATCACCGCGTCAACATCTTCCCATCCTTCGCGGTGGTTTGCTCCCTTCTACACAAGTTATTTATATTGTGCATTACTTTATTTGTGTAGTTGTAGTTGCTCTTGTGAGACCGGTTAGCTTGTGAAGCTTGCCACTCACCTTCTTAGCTTGTGTAGCTTAGAAGTAGTTCTGACTTAGTTTGTGTAGTTAAAGTGAGTTGCGCTCTTTGATTTGGATTGTGTATCCTTGTCATTGAGCAAGTAGTGAGCTTAGGTGCTTAGTACGTTTTTGCTTGCTAGTTAATAGGAGTTTCCCCGGTGCTTAAAGTATTAGCGCTTAGGTTTGTGTGATCTTGCGCTAAAACGGTTTAGGGAAGCTCAAGCTAGACTTGCACCTTTGCTTCTCGCTAGGATCTTTGGCAAGGTGTTTAGAGTCTTAGTTAGAGGGGTGAATTGTTGCTTAGAACCGATTAGGTTTTATTCCGCTACGATTAGTTGTTATAAAGGACTATTCACCCCCCCTCTAGTCTGCCATCTCGACCCTACAAATGTGATTATCAATAATACATAGTTATATGTTTTGTCTAATTTTCAAATAAGTAGAAATCCCTAAACAAATAATTTGCAAACATACTTTTGAATGTAATATACTATATAACTTGTCGTGGAGGAGTTTTCAAAATTTTAAAATATATTGTCTATTTTATATTGTTTAAATGAATTTCTATATTTTATATGAAGTAAGTCTATTGAATTGTCCACAACTCTAGTTAAATTAAAAAATCATAAAATTACATACATCCGTATCTTGAAGTTAGAAAAAATCATTTGATTGGTAGGGAATACTCTAGATCTTGTACTGTTTAGAAGGGAATATGGTCTATGACGTCCAACCATGACGATAATTAAATCAGTCGTCATAGATGCATCACCTCAGTAAAGAACCGTCATAGACAATACAATTCTGTGATGCTTCCTTAAAACGTCACGAGTAATCCGTCATGTAAAGCCTCATTTCTTCTAGCGTTAGACGGGTTGTTCGTTTTATTTGAACTGTGCTATTCTACAAATCTACAATGTGAGAATTGCTTTTTTTTAGTGTTTTGTTGCTGGTCTTGCCTAGCTATATAATATCTTTCCAAAACCTTACATGGATGCCAACCATGCCATCCTCTAATTAAACCTTTGTAATAATAAGGTCAGAAGCACATCTTAAATAGAGGGAGGCAGCTCGGCTAGTACGTACTCCTAGTACCGAGAGTTACCGTATATGTATGCATGGAGCATGATGCGCCAAATAAACAAGCTTCATATATAACTAGAAATGGTCGCGACAACGACCAGTGTGTGGGCTATTTGCAACGTTTGATGGACCTTTTTTCTGTATGAGTTGTTTTGTGGAGTGTGTTAGGATAAGTATTTATTCTAGTAATATATGTTTGTTTAATTAATATATTTTATGGGTCTAAAAATGGAATAATATTTTTTTTGATATAGTTATTGTGGAAAAGAAATGTTATTATTAGGGAAGGAGGCCGCGGGGTATGGGTAAGCCACCGTAAAAATTTCATAGCAATTTGAATAAAGAAAGTACCTCTTTTTTTATAGAAAGCTTAATAGCAAAAAAAAAAACACTAAAACATGTGATGTTATGTGTTTCCAGTGAAATTCCAGTTGTGTGTAGTCCAACAAACTTGGTTTGTTATTTTTTTTGAATTTTATTTGTTTTATCATGTTAATTACAAAATTTGAACCGTTTTAGAAAAATAGTAAATTCGTAGGAAAATAGGAAACGCTATTGGGCTGAATTCGGCCCAGCTCTGCGGTTGAGGCAAGCCGGCCCAGTTTAAAGTCATGGATGGCGGGTTGATTCGAGTAAAGTTCAAGGGCTCTTATGCAAAAAATCCTGAGAGGAGACCTGGACTGCGGGTTGATTCATTTAAAGTTCGAGGGCTTTTTTCGAAAAATGGCCGGAAAAGGCCGGATCGATCGGACGGCCGAGAATCGTGGGCGACGTGGCCACGCTAGCTAGCCTGGGAATGGTGCAAGATTCGTTTTTAGAAGATTAGACCGTTGCCATTACTTTGTTGAACAAAAGATACGCCGATACGTAGTACATATCTTTGGAAATGTATTCTACACACATTTCTACTTACGTGGCAAAATATAATATAAGAATAAACAAATAAATACACAACACATCATGTGTAAATTAAAACCCAGTGCGACGTGATCGAGAAGGGTGAAGTGGTTGATTTGGTTCAAAAAGGCTACGGCGCGGCCAGCAGAGCTCGCTCGTCAGCTAGCTCAGAGGCGGCCATCGAGGTCGAGGAACTCGTCGGGGTCCATCAACGTCGGCGGCGCCTCCTCGTCGTCCTCCTCGTGCACGCTGACGCGATGACGATGCCCGCCGCTGTTCCTCACCGCCGTCGTCACTGCAGCAGCAGCAGCAGCGGGAGGCTGGGGCGGCGGCGGCGGCGTGCCGCCGCCGTGCACATGCATGGCGAGCTGCGCCCACGTGGTGGCGAGCTGGTGCTGCGCGTCGCGGATGTCCTGCTGCAGGCGGTGGATGATCCCCGTGCTGCCGTACACCGGGTCCTGCACCCGCCACTGCGCCTCCGTCGCCATCGTGTCCGCCGCCCGCCCTCGCTCCTGCACCGGCAGGCTCTGCAACAAGCACAGAAAGAAAGAGCTAAAAAAAAAAGATTCAGTGATGCATGCATGCATGAGCTGAGCATGATGTGCACAGTGCACTAGTGCTCGACCTGGAGCACTCTGGTGACGTTGCTGGTGCCGAAGACGGCGTGCACGTCGGCGTACCTCCGCGGCTGCGAGGCCGGGAAGTAGGGCGCGAGGACGCAGTCGGGGGCGCACCTCCGCCGGAGGTACTTGCACGCGGCGCACCGCCTCGCATTCGTCGTCGTTGCACTTGCACCGGAGCCGACGCCGCTGTCCTGCTGGCCCATTTCCATACCGCCGCCGCCTGTTGCGGACATGAGAATCTAGCGGAGATCACAAGAATGAATGAAATCTCGGCGCTGCTGAGATCTCCACAGATTTGGAGATGGATACGGGTGATCTTCCGGCTATATATGCTCGCCGGCCACGAATGGCAAGCTCAACGGCTACGTGCATGCGTGAGCTTCCAATTGAGGAAGAGGAGGGTGGGGGTCCAACGGGGAGCCGCCGCGTCGGGAATGGAAAGCTCAACGTGTGCATTGCAGGCGCTGGTCGACAGCTGCATGCGTACACGGTCGGTTCAGAGTGAGAATTGATCCTCACGGGTCAGGACTTACTGTTCAGAGTGAGAATTGATTTTAATAATAATCAAGTGAAAAATACTCCACCTGGGTCATTGATTATTATTTGCTAGCCTTTGTTTTTTTTTCTTTTTGGTTGAGGAATTGATTTTGCTACTTAATAACACAAAGCAACCGTCGCTAGCTCTCTAAAAATATCGAGTTTTATGTAAGATTTTGACACACACAACGTTACTATTTCACTCCCTTATAAGTATATGCATGTCTCTTTCCTTTTGCACATTTACGGGTTTAGTTATTCTGCCGGCCGGCATGCATTTTTTTTTTCTATCTAATGCTTTCCTTTTTCTTTCTCCTCTCGACCGTGATCGCCCTTTTCTTTTTAGCACACTGTAGGTGTGTAGTCGCACAATTGCGTATTTGCGTCTATATATGACGAACGTATACCAGTTCCATTTGAAATAATTTTTGTAAACACGTGCATGCCCACAAAGAGCCCACACACATCTTTGCTAATCGTCCTAGTTTTTTTTTTTTTTTCATTTGAAATGGTGTCATATATGTAGTATTGCTTCTGAAGTTGTCACCATGCCTGTTTTTTTTTTTTCCTGTTAAGCTAGGACAAGATTTGCCACAAAAAACCTTTCAGGGAAGATAGTTGTTACCAGAAATGAGTCAATGTTAAAGTTTTTCTTTTAAGAATTTTAGGGCAGGCGCAGGACCCGGGCTTTTAACTGAAGTCAAAAGACAATACGGTGAATGGCATACCATGTGAAAAGCTTAAGCAAAACTCTCGCAAAGCCTCTTCAAAGTAACTGCGAAGAGCAGCAACAAACAAGGATTACATCAGCTTAAGATATCCACTTCGGACAGCAGCAACAGACAAAGATTCCATCAACTTAACAGCCTATAAGATTGTCCCTTCAGTTTCATAATTTCTATACCCAGAATATAGCTTTGACTATGATTTTTCTATTGTAATAATATAACAAACAAAATAATTACATAATTTCATCCACGTATTTTCCATGCTGTCTTAGATCGTGGCTTCAAACTAAAATATTGACGCTTGACGAATATTGACCATGCCTTCGATTGGCACAACCACTGCACGCCTGCACCAGAGTGACGGTGACCTTGGTGTTGCAAGTTGGAAACAGTCAAACACACCAAGTCTCAAACCAAACCAGCTACCAAAACACCGCGTGCCGTGGCCCGTGGTATGGTTGTTTAGGAGTACTTTATTCAAAGTGGGGTTCTCAACTTTATGATGCGAACAAACAAATATCTAAAGGGAGAAGAAGACTGGTCCCAGGCTGGAAGACAAACCCCATGATCCATGTCGGCAGCAGGTCCGGCGACTGGAGACGCTCCGTCGATCCTGTAGTCAGGTGAGTTCTTCGTCACTGTAAGCTCATTCATCTCTGCAACACCCAGCTCTGGCTGGCTTCACGTCAAGATTATATAACTGAATCTTACCGTCTCCACAATACCTTCAGCTATTAGCAGTTGTGCCATGGCTCCTTCCAAACTCCTCTTCCTCCTGCTTGCATCTGCAACTCCATTGATCACCGGGCAGCGCTCCGACTACCCGATGGCCAACCTCTCAACGCTGTGGACCAACAACGACGCCTCCCTCAAGCACAGCGTCACCTATGTCGATGGCTCGGTCGTCCGGGCCATTGTTCTCCGGTCACCAAAAGATGGCTTCGGTCCTTCTTTCGCCGCAGGGTTCTTCTGCCCCTCCGCACCCTGCGACACTGGCGCTTTCCTGTTTGCCATCTTCATCGTCTACACCAATAGCGGTGCTGGCATCACCTCTGTAACCAATGGCATTCCGCAGGTGGTCTGGTCTGCTAACCGAATAAGCCCTGTGAAGGAGAACGCCACCCTCGAGCTTACTGGGGATGGTAACCTCATCCTCCGTGCTGCTGATGGTGCGCTTGTCTGGTCCAGCAGCACCGCAGGCAGGTCCGTTGCTGGCATGATGATCACAGAGCTGGGCAACCTGGTGCTGTTTGATCAGAAGAATGCCACAGTATGGCAGTCGTTTGATCATCCGACTGATGCACTGGTCCCTGGGCAATCACTCCCGGAAGGCATGAGGCTCACTGCAAATACATCTGCAACAAACTGGACTCAGAATCAGCTGTATGTAACTGTCCTCCATGATGGATTGTATGCCTATGTTGATTCCACACCACCACAGCCCTACTTCTCACAATTGGTGAACGGAAACAAGACAGGAAATCATCCAACACAGTTTACCTTAATGAATGGTAGCTTCGGTATCTCTGTACAGTCTACGCCAGATCCAGGTTCAAGCATCCAATTGCCAGCAGCCAAGTCTACCCAGTACATGAGATTTGAAAATGACGGACACCTGAGGCTGTACGAATGGTCTGACGCTGAAGCAAAGTGGGCCGTGGTGTATGATGTGATCAAGATGTTTCCTGATGAATGTGCTTTCCCGACGGTCTGTGGGGAGTACGGGGTATGCACAGGAGGGCAATGCAGCTGCCCCATTCAGAGTAACTCTACTTCAAGCTATTTCAAGCTAGTCGACGGTAGGAAGCCGAATGCTGGATGCATGCCTCTGACTCCAGTGATCCAGTCTCCTGTCCAGACATTCAACACCATGAGCTCTTGACTCTAAATGATGTTTCGTACTTTGATATAAATACAAGCCATACCATTGCAAATGCTAGAAACAGCGATGACTGTAAGCAAGCATGCTTGGAAAACTGCTCCTGCCAGGCCGTGATGTTCAGGTATGGCCAAGACGAGTCCAGTGGTGACTGCCTGTGGGTCACGAGGGTTTTCTCCTTGCAATCAATACAACCTCAGATTGTTCATTACAACTCCTCTGCTTACCTCAAGGTGCAGCTTAGCCCCTCCCCTTCTGCAACTACTACAAATAAAAAGAAGACAATTTTAGGCGCTATAATTGCAGGTGTTACTGGCATTGTATTGATTCTCATTGCTGTCACTCTTTATGTGCGAAGGAGGAGGAAGTATCATGAGTTAGATGAAGAATTTGATTTTGATCAATTGCCAGGCAAACCAATGAGGTTTTCTTACGCAAAGTTGAGAGAATGCACGGAAGACTTCAGTCAAAAGCTCGGGGAAGGTGGATTTGGTTCGGTTTTTGAAGGGAAATTAAATGAAGAGAGAGTCGCCGTGAAACGTTTGGAGAGTGCTAGACAAGGGAAGAAAGAATTCCTGGCAGAGGTTGAAACGATTGGTAGCATTGAACATATCAATCTTGTCAGGTTGGTAGGATTCTGTGTAGAGAAAGCACATAGACTTCTAGTATATGAATATATGCCTAGAGGTTCCCTTGATCGGTGGATATATTATCGCCATAATAATGCCCCTCTTGATTGGAGCACCAGGTGTAGGATCATTCTGGATATTGCCAAGGGCCTATGCTATCTTCATGAGGAGTGCCGGCGAAAAATTGCTCATTTGGACATTAAACCACAAAATATTCTGTTAGATGACAACTTCAACGCTAAATTGGCTGATTTTGGATTATCTAAGCTCATAGATAGGGATCAAAGCAAAGTAGTGACTGTGATGAGAGGCACACCTGGGTATCTGGCACCTGAATGGTTAACGTCGCAAATCACTGAAAAAGTTGATATTTACAGCTTTGGAGTTGTTGTCATGGAAGTAATATGTGGAAGAAAAAATATCGACAATTCTCAGCCCGAGGAAAGCATCCATCTGATCAATTTGTTACAAGAAAAGGCTCAAAACAACAGGCTGATTGATATGATTGACAAACAAAGTCATGACATGGTCACACACCAGGACAAAGTTGTTCAGATGATGAAGCTTGCAATGTGGTGCTTGCAGCATGATAGCAGTCGAAGGCCATTGATGTCAACAGTAGTCAAGGTACTAGAAGGTACAATGACTGTAGAAACTTCCATAGGTTACAATTTCTTCAGTTCAGATCCAATATTGTCTGTTCAAGGTGATCAATCAGCATATTCAGCTTCAGCCCCACCACTGGCATCAGTATTATCTGGTCCAAGATGAAATTTGTCACTGTAAGTAATGAACAGAAGGAACATACATGTTGTTGTACACTTTGGCTTTGTAATTTGTACATTATCTGATTTCTATTTTGGAAGTATGTTTCAAATAGCATCAGAACAAGAATTTTTGCAAATTACATGTTACATTTTTCTATTGAAGTTTTAACTCTCTACATCTGGAAAAAAATAGTGTCATTTAATTTTCCATTATCTCAGAAGCATATAACCAAACAGGACCTAACACAAACAATATGTTACCCAGTATCCAAGTAATACTTTATCAAAAACTTGTCTGCTCAAACTCGAGGTAAAGATTTAGCAGGAGCATACATGAACAATCTTTAGCGTGACTGCAATATTATGCAGGCCATAATGGTACTCGCAAATTAGCAATGGCACTTTAGTATGTCTAGCTACTTGGTGCACTGCAAGCAAGCACAGAGATGCAGCATTGACAGAGCACTATGATCACAATCATCTCCGATGAAGATCACGTCGTATGAAGTCTCTTAAGTGAGCCAGATGCTTCAAAGCATAGTCATTATTTGGGTGTTTGCCAAAGGGCCTCTAGTTGAGTTGGCTAGAGGAACCCAGCGGCACTCCTCAGGTCCTGGGTTCGACTCCCCGTGGGAGCGAATTTCAGGCTGGGGTTAAAGAAATCCCCTCGTCTGTTCCACGGCCAAAGCACAGGTCTAAGGCCCGGCCCCGATCGTGGTCGTCTCACATGGGCTACGGTGCCACTGTGTATGGGTGGGGCAAAGGTTCGGGGGTTTTCTTGACCTGCGTGAGAAGGTCTTCTTCTTAAATGCAATGCCCGGGGGCTGTCTTACCCCCCACAGGTCAAGTTTTTTTTTATTATTTGGGTGTTTAGGTCACTGGGGTCAACTTATCATGCAACTACGTAAGGAAATAACACAATGCCAAATCTCCATAGCTATAACAAACGCTAGGAGACAAGATTGACATCTCCATGATGATTCAGGAAGCCCAACGACAGCACTAACCTGGGAACTGAACCTGGCAATTTCAAGATCTGTACTCATATTGTTTGGTTAGTCACCCACCAGAAAGCAAACACCTTCTCAGCCTGCAAAGTGCAAAGTTACATGAAGGTCATCACAGTAAAAAGCGATGGGGCAGATTGCACATTGCATCAAATCTAGGATTGTAGAATGATAAAAATAAAAACAAAACACTCCATACCAAGGGTAAGGATTGATTGATCCATTCACCAACAGGTTTCTGTAGCCCTGAGCACAAGTGGGAGGCGATCTTGTGCCTCTGAACTTTGAACCTGTACTTTGTTCTGCTTCTCTTCTATCAATTGAAAGCCGGCAACAGGATCTTTCGAAAAGAAAAAGGTTTCACATATCATCATTGTTCTTTAGCCATTTCAATTCAGCTTGTCATGATTGAATGAAAACAGTGTGCTATCCAATGCTTTTAGCTTAGAGTTGGCATTCTTCCAGATATTTGACAAAATGGTTAGTGCAGACGATCTCTCTACTTTCATACGATTATGTGAATAAGGATAGATAATAATCAGTCGACTGGAAAACAGAGAAATTTGTTGATCAATGTGACAACTTGCTTGGCATTTCCTGAACTGTAAGGAGTAAGGTAGGAGAGTATCCAGGTCCACTGGCTTGACAGCCTTCTGCATGGATGGTCACAGAAAAGGAACTTCCTGTTGACTAGTTATCCATAAGATCTTCAATAGCAACAACAATGACCCAGTCGTACTGTCTCAAATATGCTGCCAGAACCTTCCAAATAAAGCTTTTTACTACTGGCCCTGATTGCTATATTCGGTGCTATCTGCTTCAAATATCATAGAGCAACCAATATAAATAGGTTAAGATTTCACAATCAAACACTAGTAATACATCTGCTTCACCTACTGACATTGTATAATCTAGTCATCACCTGCGTGACTGATGACTGATTCTTCTCTTATGTAGTCAGCAATGCTTGGTCTTGGTGAAAAAGGTAAAATAACCAACTTGAATAGTTGAATTTCCTGAGGCTTGTATTTAATAAGAAACAAAATGAAATTCACTACTTTTACATACATACAAACACAAAAGGAGGTATAAAAGTCACTACGATTAAAACAAATCCAAGTCACAAGATTTGAAGCCGAAAGTACTGAAATTAAATGTGTTCATTAAAAATACAAAATGTGTGGATTTTCAAATGTAGTGGCATAATTTGACAAAAAGAACATAAGAACATGCCAGTTTTATTATAAGGGACATATTGTCTGTATGCCAGGCATGAGGCATCCATGTATTAAATATCATAAAGTTCAGTTTGCAATGCAACAACTCTCTCCGTCTTCCTCTCTCTGTCCACCATTTTATCTTCAGATGCCACAAGTTCTCATTAAATTGCTTTGCACATGTGAAGAAGAACAGATTATCCACTACAATATACTCTGTAAAAATGCATGTGGTGATGGAAGCATAATTCTCACCACAGTGATACACAATTTCTCATTAAATTCTTACTTTGCTTGAGTAAACTACTATATGGTTGGAATAGATAAGATAACTGACCAAACACTATCGAGGATATTCAGCTACAGTTTCAGTCAGCACATGCCGCATGAAATCCAAGGCTTTCTCCTCCGTGTATTGCTCTCGCAAGATTTGGGGGCATACACAAACTCCCACAAACACTTTTACACAAGTGCCAAGTGAGTAGGGAATTTGGAATGCCGTGCCCAATGGCATCCAAATTTGTTGCCGATTATCTGATCCGACGAGTAAAACGCACGGCATGACTCACCTGGACTGGTCCGCAGCCACTCGCGCGCAAAGGAGACGTCCTGCTCTCCGCCGCCGCCGGGTGCTCGTAGTGGGAGCCCGTTGCGCCTCTCTCTCCCTGTTGGAGAGGCGCCGGCGCCGGGAGCGCTGGCTCGCCGTCGTCGAGGTTGGTGGGTACTGCGGTCGGTGAGACTGACTCCAATGGCCTCAAAAGCATTATTTGGGCTGAGCTGGGCCTCTCGTATCTAACGGGCTTTTTTTGTAGGGCATCAAACAAGTCTGTAATTGCCATGGGCTTGATGGCTTGGCTCGCCACTGGACTATAGCGCTCTTTTCTGATTTATTAGTGGTTTTATTATTACCAAAATGTATTTGTTTTGCTAGTAAAAAATTAACAAGTGAGATGCTAAAAAAATAAAATTTTTAGCAAAGAAAAAAATAAAAAGATAGACAAAAATTACATGTAATGAATTGAATGTGAGGGGTCAACGAGTTTTGGTAGCAAAAAGCTTAGCTTATCCTAATTCTGCCAAACAAAATTTCCAGCCTGTTTTATTGGTGACCACAACTTGCCATGCCCTAGTTTATAGTTATCTAGGCAGCTGTTTCATTGGTGACCATAACTTGCACGCCCCAGCTGGTAAGTCATGCCCTAGGCCACATTTTATTGCCAAATTCTTAACATTTTCTGGCTAGACTTTTTTTTTCACAACTTTGATTTTGCCTGTCACTTTTTTGGCAACCAGACCTTGCCTAAGGGTTGGCATGGCAAACTTCAGCACCAACCAAACAGACGCTAACCAACAGTCAAGGTAACGCACAGAGCTCAGCATAATCACTTGCGCCCGTGGCGATGAGTATTGCCTAAACGAGTATATATATAAATGCTAAACAATGGGTCCGTGTTCTGTTTAGGCCCTAATCGCCAAATTAAACGCTAGACACATCTAAACGGTCAGACTAGTAAAAAAAAATATTTTGAACAATGGTATTAAACAATGTCTCAACCAGTATAAACACCAAACTTTAAACTATCGTTTAAGTGACAAACATGAAAGTTTAGATGCTAGGTGAATTTTTTTAGTTGGGTAAAATTGATCTTGCAAACGGTGGGGAAATTTCAATGATTTTGAAATGTTGTCTGTCCTCTGTCTAAGAAAGAATGTAATTCTAGCACAGTATTATGGCGTACTCATCAATGGTCTAGCTTAATTAGAGCCGGCGCAGACTTGACACATGGTCTCATATATTCCTTTTGTTGTATTTTTATCCTACAGCATCATGTTCAGAGTTGTTTGCTGTATTTATCCATATTCATTAGTTCAGAAAGAGTATTACTATTGGAGACGCGCCTAAGGAGTAGGATGCACTTTAGCTTCGACTTCTTCCGTCGCATATATATACTGCCATGTATTATCTCATATAAAAAAAAAACTTGGGAAATATGGCGTCGCAGATGCAATGTACCAGTAAGAGCATATCCAAAAGTTTGCTAAAAATTACTTGGTAAATCTTGTGATTCGATAACTTGCTAAAATATATGCCAAGTAAAAAACATCGCTTTTTCAAGAGTTTGGTATTTTAGACTTGGCAAATTGCAAAAGAGGTCCACTTCTCTTTTTTTTTTTTTTTTTTTTTTTTTTTTTTTTTTTTTTTTTTTGTTCCTGGCCGGTTTCTGTTACTCGTGAAGGCACGCGCGAAGCCGCCGCCGCGGTTTCGTTTCATCGTCGCGCGACCTGTGCTCTGCTCGTAGACACGGCGAGAGGATCAGAGGAGCATGCATCAGGACCTGTACTCCAATCAGGACACGGCGACAGGATCATGCACGTTGAATTTAACAAGAGCAACACACTACTAAAAAAAATTTAACCGTGACGGTTAAAAATGCTTAACTGTGGCGGTTATCTCAACCGCCTCGGACATAAGGTCACGGTTAATCGTGGCCTTAATCGAGGCGGTTGTTTTAAGATAACCGCCACAGATAATCAAATTAACCGAGGCGTTTATCTTAACACAATCGCCACTTTTAATGGATTAACAGTGACGGTTATCTTAATATAACCGCCACCGTTATTATTTTCTAGGAATAAAAAAATGTTTTTGCAATATTTGAATTTGGATTTGAAACCGAAATTTCTGATATTCACATACATTCAAAGTAGAAAAATACACGTACAGAGTATAAACACGTAAATCAAATTTAATCTTATGTCGTCCGTATGTACATCCCCGTATGTCACCGTCAATATTATAAAACGTTTACTTCTAAATAAGGACATGACATTATAGTTTTAGCACGGCATAATTAAGCTAATCGAAGATATCCGGCAACTTATAGTCATCCATGTTTAGACCACTGGTTCTCCAGTTACGCAGCTTCTCGTACTTCTCCGCTGTCGCGAGCTCGCTTGTAGGATCGAAGAACTTACCCCCCACATGACAACAATCGTCCGTGACGCACTTGCAAATATCAGCTATTGTTCGACTGATGTTTCTATCATCCACTTTTTCCTTTTTCCACCATTTTATTGATTTCTTAAACTGACGCCAGCCCTGGTGGTAACTTCCGCAAACCCTGAGGAACTCGCAAACATAGTATCCACACAGGACTGAGCCAAGTGGTTGCTTGACACACTGCATGAAAAATAGAAGCAATGTAAGATACAGGATATTATCCGTGGTGGGTAGCAGTGCATGATAAGTACTCGCATCGGGAATTCTCTCCTCACGGCCAAGTGTGTGCCAAACTTCTTCTTCTGTCTCTCAGATCTCCGATCATAGGTGGTGGGGTCTTCCACGTACATCCTATATGCGCTATATATATGGCAAAACACTGGTGTTAACTTATATGACAAACACTAGTAATGCAAGCGTGTGTTGTTGTTACTTACTATCGCAGACAGTGCTCGAAATCCTTATACCCTTCTTTGTCGCTCGGGTTCCACAAGGAATCAAATATGACGGCATTTCCATCCCGAGGATAGATGATAAATAAAATCCAGTGGCCGCTGACTCCCAAACTACACAATTGAATCAATGTGGAAAGATAAACCCATAAGTTATAGTACTTTGACCCATAAGTTATTGTACGTTTTATTTTGACATACCTGAACTGGTGGGCGGCAAAGATACACCCATTCTCTGAGACCTTCTTCATGACATGTAAGAGGTATTGTCCCTTTCTGTACTTGATCTGTCCTATCAATCTCGCACGGACTTCTGTTTTCTTCAACCCTTCCAAGTTCATGAGTTCAAGATGCGTGTCTGGTATTCCGTGGCCAATTATTGCCCTCTGAGTAATATGTATAGGAGATAGGTACAAAATAGGTTTATCTAGTTCCTTGCATACATATGCTTGCATCCTAAAGACATAAGTAGTCGTCATGACATTGTTAGGTTGATCATATTCAAATAACATACCTATATAACGATTCAAAGATACGATATAACTTACATGGCAAAAAGAGTCACTTGGACGACGTCGAGATCCTTGCGCCGTAGCATCCTATGCATGTCGTGGAAATCAACAGGCATGAAAGTCTCGTCGTCCACCAAATGGAAGTACTCCTGCGGGACCTTCACAACGAACCCCTTCATGTTCAGCTTCGCAGCATGCATATACCAGATGTGGAACCTCCGAACCTCCCACGGCTCCTCCAAAAGATCGCCCAAGGTCAACATGAATTTGCCATTCTCGTAGTTATCTGGTCAATCTGGACTTAGGGGCCAAAATTTAGGCGAGGTTCGCTCCCTGTAGGGGCAACATGAAAAAAAGAATGTTACGTGCATCTACGTGCACTTAAGCTGTTGAAGATATTTAGTTGCCATAAGCATACATACCTTTCGAACGCCGTAGAGTACTTGAACTCTTCGACTAAGTTGGACGCCGCCCATTGCTCCGTGGTGAGATGGGGAGTTTGTTCGTGGTGAGGTCGGCAGGTTTATCCCCAGCTTCATCATCCGGTTTCTTCGGTGCTGAAGGACATTTCCCATTGCCTTGGGTTGGGGGCGTTGTCTCGTTGCCCGATGGACCCCCTGTACCTCTTTGAGGGCTGCTCTTGTCGGGACGCGGTAGAGGACTGTTGTCTGGGCCTGTAGCGTCGTACTTGTCGTCGTCATCATCAGAGTCGTCGCCGCCATTGTCGTCGCCACCATCCGGTGGAGACGAGTGTGGCTCCGTGGGCTACGATGGCGGAGACGACTGGAATTTCAAGACGATGTCTTCCTTGTTCCACAGAATAAACGACGCGATAGTATAGCCGAGGTACCTGACCCCTTCTTCAGTTAGGTAGTCAAATTCTTCTTCATCGTAATCTTTGTGGGTCCAAAGGATCTCTACCTTGGCATAGTCATGCGGGATCGGCCTGTTGTTGTATGTGGCGCCGCTTTCCGTGGGGCACACTAGTCCATTAGCAACAGCCTTCTTATTCGTCATCTTGCGTCCAATTGGAATATAGAGCGTGCATTCCCTCGGCTCCACGATGTCATCGACCAGGTACCAGTGGATTCCTTCGGCCGTCGATGAGCCTGGAACTATTTGCTGACTCGCTGGTAGTTGTACACCAGCCTGCACAAACATATGTGCCCGCAACTCCACCATCTTGGGGTCGGTGCTAGTGAAAGCCTCCTGTATTGACTTGCTGATCATCTCTTGCATTGCTTCATCGCGGCCTTTTTGGATGAGCCCTTCCTTGTATGTCTGTCTCGTGTGCTGTGTCCCGGCGTCAGACTGCCAGGACTCCACGTTCTTCCAGCTCTGCCATGAGGACACGCCCCGGACGCGGCCCCGGTGCCCAGGGTTGCCCAGTGCCTCGGTCAGTACATCGTGATCCCTACGAGGTTTGAAATCCCCAGTCTGAGCAGCCTTAGTAATCTTGAGTACAGCCTTCTCTGCTTCCTCGGCCTTTGCAATACCTCTGGTATTACTGAGTAATTAAACTGTCATATCATCATGTTTAAATTATTCCACTGCATGTGATTGTGCTTAGGGCTCCTAGAGTGATTTGATTGTGTTCATATTTGATTGTGTAATTAAACCCAAAAAAGAAAAATCTAAATTTAATTCAAATAGGAAATGTATATTAAACCCTAATATGACCCCAAAACCCTAATTCAAAAACTATTGGGAATCAGATGAAAGTGTCTTAATGAAAGTTGTAGATCTTTTAAAATGGAACAACTTTTATAGTTGGAGATTTTGATGTTATGCACTGGAAATTTGAATTAAACTCAAAACAATGACTTGAAATTCAAATTTGAAACATCAATTTAAAAACTATCAAGAATCTGACAAAATACCTTTAATAGAAGTTGTAGGGCTCAGTAAGTTGAACAACTTTTATCTTTACATATTTCCAAGTTCTATAGAAAAGTTTGGAGAATTTCAGTGAATTGCATTGGAATTTCAAACTCCCCTTTTACCCCATTTTTAATATTTTTCAAACTGAGCCGAATTTGAAAATGATTCCAAAACCAAAAATGATCTACATAAAATTCCCAACAACTTTGGTATTTGTCATTTCTGTAGATTCGAATTGGATAGAGTTTAATTGAATCAAATAGGCTTTGACCTATTAGGTACAGCTATAGTGCTGGGGGGTCCCCTGTTTCAAGACGTGCCCCGTACGCGCGTGCCGCGCCGCGCGCCAGCCGTCGTCCGGCCAGCCGGGGCTAGGGCACCGCCGCGTGGAGGGTCGCTGGGGGGCCCCGGGTCGCGTCCAACCTTATCCGCCCCCTTTCCGGTTCTTAAAGGCGACGAGGGCCTCCTCGGTTCCCATTGTTGCCGTTCGGCTCGCCGGAATCCACTCGCGGTCGCCGGCGAAATCCACCGTCTCTGCTCCACCTCCATCCACTCCAGCTCGCCAGTGTCTTCACCACATACTAACACGCCTATAGAGCCCGTGGTTGTGTCCTCTGGTCCTCGAGACGCGCGGGCATCTCCATCTTCTTCCCCGCGTCCGGGCGGAGCGCCGCTGCAAGCTGTCGTGCTGTGTCTAGCTTCCTGTGGTGAGTCTCTTCTTCCTAGGTTTCGTGTTTGTAACTCCATCACCCTCACTGACGCTCGTGTGCGCGATGGTTTACCTTGCGGTGCCGTAGGATCGTCGGAACGGAGACCTCGCCGCCGGAGAACGCCGTTGCACCCATCGTCGCCGTTGAACTCGCTGCTCTAAGCCATCCCGAGCCCGACCATCTCGCCGATTGAAGTCACGGTGAGCTTCTAGCCGGTTTGCACCCTTTAGCCCGGTCGCTACCGCACTGTCCTCGCCGGCGCACGGTGCACCGTCGTGGCCGAGCCGCCATGGGCGATGTCATGCCCGTCACCGACCCGCTCTAGCCGGTTTAGGTACCTAAGTTAGTAGTCTAGGGTTTGGGTAGTCCGCCGGAGGTCTTCCCCTCGCCGGAGGAGCCGCCGCGGCTGCGCCGCCGCGTCCGAACGGAGCAGAGGAGAGGAGAGGAGGAAAAAGGGGCTAACAGGCCGAGTCCGCCTCTCAGCGACCCAGAGAGAAGAAGGAGGGCGCGCGCGAGCGCTGGGCCGGCCCCGCTGTTGTTGGGCCGACTCGGGCCGTTTGCCGTTTTTTATTTTCTGTAATTTAGAGATTGCTTTTCCATTTTAATTTGATATGAATAGTGTTTGACATTGTTATTTTCGTAGGAATATTTCTGTGGCTCTATAAATCCTAAAAAATTTTCTAGACACTCTTTGTAATGTGTAGTATTTAATAAAAATATTAAATACTGATTTTGAATAGTTTATATAGGAAGTAAAAATCAGTCTTTTAATTCATAAATGCAAATTTACTGAATTTTAATTAATTCTCTATAATTCCAAAAATCATGAAAATTGGTTTGATACTGTTGTAGGTAAAGATCTATCTGTTGGTGAAGTTTGGTGCCAAATAAAAATAGTTTAGTTGTTTATTAATTAAATGATTGATTAATTGGTTAATAAAAGGAATAAGAAATATAGATAAATATGATATTGTGTGATTTTTGGATTGATTGAGGTTCTAGGTCAATCACCCTTATGACCTAGGGCAGGGTGGGTTAGAATAATCATGGTTAGCTTGAGATAGGGTTATGACCATGCGTGTATTATTTATTATCGAATTTTGTGTGTCATTTCATGTTGCATCGCATTGAAGCATTCATCATTTGCATACGTGTAGTGACCGACGACGAAGAAGTCAAAGCCGAGGTTCCTGCTGCAGAGGTGGTTCCTGAGAAGATCCAGGGCTTTGATATTTGTGGCACTGACCCAGACCCGACACTCTACACAATCCAAGGCAAGCCCCGGTGCATTTGCCTCTCCTTGTATTTAAAATATTTTATAACTTGAGTTAATCTATTGCATTAGATTAATAGGAGTTGAGTGATACCTATCGATGCATTACCTTTCCTTGACCACTAGTTATATCCTGAGAACCTGATTTGATTAAATATCGAAAAATGCTTAGCCCTGTTTAATTGATTTAGATTTGCGTAAAATGCTATTTTGAAATATGATGTTATCCAAAGAATGAATCATTGAAAGGGAAGGGTATGGTCTTCATTGTTGTCAGTGTACTTGGCCAGTCCATTGTCATCAATGGGGACGGGTTTTCCGGGTGGTGGCCATATGTTTGGGTTAGAGTCCCAACTTATCGTCGCCAACGGAAAAGGGATGTGAAAACCTAGTGGTCATCAGGGTATTTGGGTTAGAGTCCCAATGCATGGTATCCAACGGAAAGTATTAGGGACCTTTCGTCGTCGGCCTGCTGTGATCGAGACTTTGCAACTAGCCACATACTATGGGAAGACCTATCTCCGGTGGCTCTATTGCTTGAATTGACAACCACGCACTTGGAGTAGAGAGATGGCGAGAGTAGCGTGTACCCTCGTGGCCGTCGTGCCTGGAGACGAGAGGAGTAATGTGCTCTCGGGTGGCGCAGTACCGGTTCAAGGATAGAAAAGCCGTCGTAGACGGGGTTGGTATATGCAAGCTTAGGTGCTACATATGCAGTGTGGTTAGGGATCCCCAGCTGGGTACTAATCGATTCGAATTGTCATTGCTCCTCGGTTATAGAGACTTGATCCTCACACCTACATCGAAAAGTGGTTCGGAAGTAGGATGTTTTGAGAATGAATAAGTAATTGAATTTGCAAGTGAAAGAAATGTGAACTATTGATACTGATTATTAATAATGTTGAGTAAAATATTGAAAATAGGATTAGTAATGCTTTTCTGCAAAATACCTTGACTCTTGCTAAAGCCTTACCTTGACTACCCTCAGCCTGCATTCCTGAGTCTCATTCCTTTTTTTTAGTCGGGTAAGTCTTGCGGAGTACCCCAGTACTCAGGGTTTGTTAACCCCGTTGCAGGTAGTCAGCAGCAGGAGGTTTGCCTTACCCCTTGCTGCGTGACCATCATTCAGGATAGTGAAGAAGAGTGAAGTGGACCTGTGGGCAGGGTCCGTGTTATTACCTATCTTATTATGTTATGTCATTGTTCTACTACTGCTACTACTATTTGAACTATGGTATGTAATAACTGCATTTGAATTCTATTTGAACAACCGGTTTGTAATCTAAGTACTATTTAATCTTCCGCACTTTTATTCTGATGTATTTTATTATGAAATGTTGTAATTCTGTAATGGCTTCGCAATGGGATCCTGTTGGAGAAACGGGTGCTGATGTAACCCGGCAGGGCTGTCTAGATCATCTGGGACACAGGCCCGGCTATCAGCGGTCATTAGTGACAATGACAGGTGCCTGTGGGCCATGTGATTTAGGTGGTTCTGTTACAGCTGGTATCAGAGCGTTCCATTGCTAAATCATTACAGTATTACTGTCACACCCCAAAATTTCTATTTTGGGATGTGACTAGAAAACATTAAAAACAAAACAAAAGATTTTTACCCTTTTCTAAAAATACCAACTTAGATTTAAGTTATTTACAATTTAGATATTAAAAATGTGAGTTTCCAAAATTTTTGGAACTGAATTTAATGGTTTGTTTCATTCATGCCTTTGCATAGTGTTTTGTATGAAAAATGATTTTTAAATGTTTTCAAATGCGCATAGGGTTTTATTGGAATCAAATATCCTAAGATCTTTGATCAAGTTTCCATCTATAATTAAATCCTTGGAACCATATACCTTGATCCTTGTTCTAAAAATCCTTGATGGATCTCCAAACATTCATCTTGCTAAACACCCAAGCTCATGTTCTCAAAATCCCTAACTTTTCATATCCTAACTTGTTCTCTCTTTTATCCTTTCTTCCTTATATTTGAGCTTCCAATCCTCTTTGACTGAGTCTTATCCAAATCTCAAAACATATGCTTAATGATCAATCATTGTATCCCATTCCTCTCATGCAACTCTACCATCACTTTGTTCAAGTCAAAATAATCACATGTTGTGTACCCATGATAATCTCAATTTCAACTTTCTTCTCCTTCCCCGACCTTTGGGCAACATACACATGGACTATTTCTCCTCCACTCATTCTCCTCTTGATCAAAGCCAAACATATTTTTGAACCATTCTTTAAAACCATATGGTCTTGGTCTCACCGTTTTGGAACGCTAAATTTTCCGAAAAGCCTTATCGTGTCGCTGGGAATTTTGCGGGCTGAGCTCAACACTATCATTCCATATTATATTCTTGTTTTAATACAAGCACCTAAATCTATCCCATTAGTAAACCATATTCCCCATCTTTATTTCTATTGCTAATGGGTCAACCCAACTCATTTCATCCTCCGACATCGCTTCGAACCGAATCCAGTTCAAACTTTGAGTTATCTTTCGCCGCGGGTCAAAGCCCAACCACCCTCCCCTCTTTTGTGGTTCAACATAGAGTCCAACCAGCCCTCTACCTCTTCCTCTCACCTCTCCCACGTCACCCACCTGATGTCCTCTCCATCTTGCACAAAAATATCAACCAAGTCAAGAAAATATCAAGACAAGACCCTTTGCCTTCCAACCCTTTGGTCTCCCACCCTTTCCCCTTCAAGTATAACTCCCCCACAGCCCCCTCACGCCTCCCCCTTCAGTTCCCACGTCAAGAACAGAGGGGAGATGCCCCTGCTCTTCCTCATTCTCCCCCATGGCTGCCCCAACCATTCCCCAACCTTCTTCCCCTTCCGCACCATGGAAACGAAGCAAATCGGTGATTGCAACCCATCTTGCCACCTTGATTCCCTTTCCAAGCAACCAAAAAGGATTTGGAGGACATCATCATCACCCTCCCTGCTGTTCAAGTCGTGGTGATGGCCTCTACCACCATGGATGTCACCCCGATCAACCGCATCGCGAGAAGGATACGCCGTTGAACCGCGTTGTCATCACCGGCCGTCGTTGATGTGATTCCCCGCTCCACCCCACCAATCCCCATGGTGAGAACCCTAAATCATCTCTCCCAACATGTTCTCATATTGTCCTATGAATATAAAGTACCTTTGATGAGATATGGTTGATCCCCGTTGAATTTTACCCGGTGTATGTGTTGCTGTCCTGGCGGCCAGCAGCGCTGCTGTTTGTAGAAACAGCGTTCCTCGCTGTTCCTTTGATCAAATCATCAAACCCTTTGGTGGAATTGTATTTTATATCCTTGAACACGACCCTGTAAAATGGTTTCCTCATAGGAGTTGAGAAACCTGAGATATGGTCATCACCGTGCCGCTGTCCCTGCTGTCTGGACAGATTGGCATATCTGAGTGCTTTCGGCGTTCCCCGCTAATCCGCTGACCAAATCATAAATCCCTTTGACCTACATGTTCATGACATCCCTACACATGATCCCACAAATTGGTTTGGTTATACAATTCATGATGGCCGAGATATCGGCACCAACATGCCTTGCACCCCTGCTGTCCAAACAGCAGACACACTGTTTTTGGCAGTGGCGTTCCCGTTGATCCATTGAAGAAAATGATGCATACTTTGGATAGAATATCTTTCATATAGTTGCACATGCCTCTGCAAATTTTCATGTCTATAGGATCCATGATGAAGGAGATATAATCTTTTGTGTGCCCGCTGTCCTGCTGCCCTGCAGCCGCGCTGATGCCGGTTGGCATGCGTGTTCCCGATGGTTCATCGCTCCGGTGATCAAGCCCTTCAACCAAAATGTGTTTCATATCATGGCACATGCCTACAAAAATTGGTTTGCTCATACATGCTGTCATGGCCGAGATATGAAGGTTTCACTAACTGCTACTCTTGCTGTCCTGAAACAGCCATGTAACATGTTTTGCAATTGCATTCTCCTACTGACCGACCATCAAAACATCATGCCATTTTACTATAACATACTTCATACTTTCCATTACATTTCCACAAAATATATCACCAATTAGTGCTACAAATACCATGCCTATGATGATCGAAACCCTCGCTGTCCGCCTACATATATGTCTCACATGCACTAGTCGCTACAACTACATCCCCCATTGATCATGTGTCAATATGCACTAGTTGATCATGGAGTGTCATCATACATATCCTACACACCCAAGATACCAAACTCATATCCTCAAGGTATAACCAAAACATGTGCCATACGTTCAATGCCCTCACATGTTGCACGCATATTTTCCATCTTTTGGTAATCGTTTACATCATCCAAACAAAACCATGAGCTTGTGACCGCTAAACATACTTGTCCTATTCAAGTCATGCCTTATCAACTCTCATAAACTATATCCTCGCCACAAATAAACGTCTATCCTTACTATCCACCTTGATAAGTCACTCCAGCTTAGTGATGGAAACATCATATTACTAATTATCATATATTCCTAGGAGAATGCCACATGATGTATATCAATTCAATCATATTCTCCAATGTAGTCTATTCTAGTTTCTCTACCACACACCATAATACATACAATCCTTTTTGTTATGTTAGATATGTTCTAGTCCAAATTCCAACTTAGTCATCTAATCCAATGCTTGCCACATATACCATTCAACTCTCGCATCTTTTAATTTTAGTTCTTGTTTTGTTTAGTTTTCGCGCTCACACGATTATAGAACAAGCCATATGTTTTCAAAACCTTTTTATTTTTATAATGCTTGGTGTATTGTTTCTAGGTTTGAATGTGAAGCTTGTGTTGGTTGTTGCGATCGATAGAAAAGAAGCTATACGAGGAAGATACAGAAGAGAAGTTGAAAGATTTGGATAACAAACATTTGGAGGCAAGTATAACCTATGGTTTTCCTTGTTACCTAGCAACTATTAAACAATACATTCATGTGCATGTGTCTAATCTTGTGAACCCTAGCTACATATATATCCGTTTAGGTTTTATCGACCAATCACCTTGTTACCTATAGGGGGGTTTTTATGCATATTAGAGTTACTAGCTTCTATGCTCAACAATGCTATTATGGAATCTTGACTTAAGAATTATGAAATGTTGGATAAAATATGTTTTTATCAACAAAGCTCGAAGGGCACTGGAGTATGGGTTTTTGTACTCTAGTTGCCCTCCGTCAGGACTTCCATTGAAAGTTGACCTCCCAGGAAACCCGTACATCCACGAGAATCAATGGGCTCTGATCTTAGCCAAGTAACTAGATTTTTCTCTATCTTGTTAGTAGTTACCGAAAGGCGCAAGAGGGGGAGCCTGGGTTTTAGAATGGGTTCCGAGCCTGTCAAGATGTGTGCTGGGCTGCGGTCACATGGTGTGCCATTCTTGAAGGGGGCCTCCATTCGCCTTGCTGCTTGAAACCTCGCGGCTACTAACTTGTTAGGGTGACTAGTGAAAAGCTTTGCAGTGTTACCCTGCTCACTCACCTCGGCAGTGTTATGGGGATCGCTACCCCGTGCATATGGGTATACACGACTCGGGGTTAAAGTTGTACAAATTCTGCAGAATTCTTCCAATCTGATATATCAGCCGTGCTCACGGTCACGAGCAGCCTGGAATCCTTTTTGTATCAGTTGATACCTGTGGAAGTGTTGATGGATTTTGTTAAAAGAAGATGCTCAGAGATAAACTTGTTTTACTTGGGAGATGGGTTATTCATTAAAATAGTAAAGTAGACTTTAAATAAAACCTGACCAACTAAAAGCTACTGCTGTAAGCCTGTGTCAACCTTTTGAGCCTTGCATCCCCCATAATTATACTTGCTGAGCATGGTGAGCTGACGCTTGTGGTTGTCACCAATAAAAATCCCGGATGGGTATCAGATGGCGGTTCAAGTAAGGTGCTTTCATGAGCTATTCCAAAAGTACTAGGCGAGTGCTCCCCCAGTCAACCGTCCCTGTGGAGTATGGTGACCCGAAGATAGAAGACAAAGAATAGTTTCCGCTGTGCTATGAAATATTTGTAAGTCTTAATGTAATCATGTTTCGCAATGTAATAAAGCATTGCTTATGATATTTACCATATTTGTCGCTATATGTGTTGTGTGGACATCCTGGGCACACATATAGTTAACGCTTGGTATTCTTCGGAAAACCGGGTGTTACAATTACCTTGCAAAACTTCAAAATGTTTTGGATCATAAAATCTAAACTTACTATTTTGGTCCAAATTGCTTATTCTTATTTTATTCCATAAATTAGTTACGGTAGCATGTGGAACAATTTTATTACTAGCCCTATATTAAATTTAATTATGCGTTTAATTATCTTGCATTGATTTAAATTCGTAAGTACGATACATGCATCATGTTTAACTCACTATGATAATACTTCCTCCTTAAAAGTTGGGTATATGGGTTAGGATTTACCAAACCTATTCTTGCTAGCCTGATATATCTTTACTAATCCATGCTTACCTTCCAGCTGGCACGCTGCAAGCTCACTACTCGCAAGATGACGGGTCCCAGGGGAGTGCCGCGCCACCAGCTGGCGCCGTGCGACGGAGAGGAGGCTTCCGGTAGCCGCCGTCCCCGCCGCAGTCACAAGGAGCTGAAGGCTGAGATTAAGGCGCTCAAGAGGGAGGTGAAGCTCATGTAGGAGGATTTCAGAGTGGCTCGTGTCAACCACTACAGGGACGTAAGGTTGAACAACAAGCTATGCCAGGAGGTCGAGCAGCTGGCTCAGGAGAAAGATGAGGCCGTGGAGCGTGAGGATGCAGCCCGTGCAAGGACCCAGTGGTATGAGAACTATGCGGAGCACCTTGAGGGTTACAACGATGCTCTGCATGAGGAGGTTCACAGGCTCAACAATGAGCTCAACACTATCCTCGTTCCTCGTGAGGAAGACCCTGTGGATGGTATGGTTGTAGGTCCTGAGGAGGAGGAGTATGATGAGGAGACGACTGAGGATGACCTTGAGGTGGCAGAGGATCCCATGGAGGAGGAGATCATGGAGGATGATGAGGAGGAGGAGATTGTCCTTGACGATGACTAGACTAGTCTTAGGATTAGGAGTGGCCGCTTATCCCTAACGTTTGTGTTGTAATGTTAAGTGCCAAGAACCGTAGTTGGGTGTGGAAACTTTGTTAAGTCTTAGTTGTGTCTTTCAAACATTATCTAAGTGTTGTAATGTTTAAATTTGAACCGCTACTATGTTTCGTTAAGTGATGTTAGTTCTAAATTCGGTTGCAATTAAACAGATGCCTGTCCACACCCGCTCAACTAGAACCTCTGAGGACGGAAACGCTCCCAACCCACCGCCTATTCCACCAAATCTCGCCGATGCTATTTCCGCCCTGGCCAATGCCGCCAATGCAATGGCGCAAAACAGGGACAATCGTGGAGGGCGTCGTGGTCGCCGCGACGATGACGAGACGACATATGTGGATTTCACAGATACTCGTCCCCCTGTGTTCACGAAGGCCGATGAGCCATTGGAAGCTGATGATTGGCTCCGCACCATGGAGCAAAAGTTCAGTCTGATTCACTGCACTGAGACACAAAAGCCTCTGTTCGCAGCACAGCAGCTGCGAGGTCCTGCCAGTTCCTGCTATGCAAATCTTCTGGCAGCTCAGCCTGATGGACATCAAATGACTTGGGCAGAATTTCGTGAAGCTTTTCGTGCCCACTACATTCCAGCTGGTGTTATGAAGATGAAGCTTGATCAGTTTCTGGCTCTGCAGCAAAGAGACTCTACCGTCATGCAGTATGTGGGGCAGTTCAATCATCTGGCACAGTACGCCCCTGAACACACCAACACTGACCAAAAGAGGAAGGACAGTTTCGTCAGGGGTCTAAATTATAAGATTCAGTGAAGCTTGTCCAACAACCTCCACTGCACCTACCATGAGGTGGTCAACATCGCCATTGCCTTTGAAGAAAGTGATCGCAAGCACCAAGAGGAAAAAAAGAAAAAGAAAGCTGGGTCATCTGGCAGCCAGAAGCGTCAGAAACTCATTTATCACCCCACCCACCACTCTCGTCCACCCTACCCACAGCAGCAGGTAGTTGTTCGTACTGCTGCTACATCCTACACCTCCAATCAGTAAAACACCACCCAGCCGAATGCCCCTGGTGTTCGTGTTACCACCCCGCAAGTCAACTACAATCACCCGTGCTACAACTGTGGCAAGATGGGCCACTGGGCCCGTGATTGCCCGTTCCCAAAGCAGTACAATCAAAATGCTCAGAAGGGCCACGGCCATCAGCAGCAGCAGAATCAGCAGCGTGGTCCTCAGCAGCATGCTCAGAAGGGGAAGGTGGTCAAGACGGCAGGCCACGTCTACTACACCCAGGTTGATCAGATTCCTGAGGGTGAGCCCGTCATGATGGGTAGGTTCCCTGTCGCAAGTCACCCTGCAATTATGCTTTTCGATTCTGGTGTTTCTCATTCATTCATCAATCGCACTTTTGTCGTCAAGCATGAGATACTAATTGGGGAAATAAAGGAAAATTTCCTAATACATTCGCCCGAAGGGCATATAAATACTAAGGAGGTAGTGCAACAAGTACCTATAGAATTGGGTGGGCATATATTCCCTACCACCATGATAGTACTCAAGGATCAGGACATATATGTGATATTAGGCATGAATTGGATGTATCAGCACAAGGCTCTCATTGACGTGCTGAATAGGACAATCAGGGTAAATTTGCCTAATAGCTCAACCCAACTTCTCATCCAACTTCCAATCCCTCAAAGAACAGTTGGTAGAATATGTGCGACCACAGTCAAGGAAGTGCAGGATATCCCGGTAGTCTGTGAATTTTCGGATGTGTTTCCTGATGATTTGCCTGGTTTGCCACCTGATCGTGATGTGGAGTTTGCTATTGAGCTAAAGCCTGGAACAGCACCTATATCCCGTAGAGCCTATAGGATGCCTCCCAAAGAGCTGGCAGAGCTTAAGATTCAGTTGCAAGATCTGTTTGATAAGGGTTTCATCAGACCTAATTCATCACCATGGGATTGCCCTGCTATCTTTGTGAAAAAGAAGGATAAATCCCTTCGATTCTGTGTTGATTACCGTCCACTCAACGAGGTCACCATCAAAAATAAATATTCTTTACCTCGTATTGACATACTCTTTGACCAACTAGCTGGAGCCAAAGTATTTTCCAAAATTGACCTTAGGTCTGGCTATCACCAAATAAAGATCCACCCCGACGACATTCCTAAAATAGCCTTCACCACCAGATACGGCCTATATGAGTACCTAGTCATGTCCTTTGGCCTAACCAATGCACTTGCCTATTTCATGTACCTAATGAACTCCGTCTTCATGCCGGAGCTCGACAAATTCGTGGTCGTGTTCACTGACGACATCCTTGTTTACTCCAAAACCCCTGAAGAACATGCCAACCACCTCCGTATTGTCCTGTCTCGCTTGAGAGAACATCAGCTTTATGCCAAGTTTAGCAAGTGCGAGTTTTGGTTGGACCGAGTTCCGTTTCTCGGGCATATTCTGTCCGCGAAAGGTGTGTCAGTTGATCCGAGTAAGGTGGAGGAAATCTTGAATTGGAAGCCACCAACCACGGTGCATCAAGTCCGCAGTTTCATGGGAATGGTGGGATACTACCGTCGCTTTATTCTGGATTTTTCTAGAATAGCCAAGCCTATCATTAACTTGTTGAAGAATCAGGTCAAGTTTGTCTGGTCATCAGAGTGTGAGACAGCATTTCAGACTTTGAAGAAGTTGTTGATCACTGCACCAGTCCTAGCTCAACCTGACATTGAAAATCCATTTGACGTGTATTGTGATGCTTCTGGTATCGGTCTTGGTTGTGTCTTGATGCAAGACGGCCGAGTCATTGCGTATGCTTCACGGCAACTCAAGCGTCATGAAGAGAACTACCCCACCCATGACTTGGAGTTGGCAGCTGTAGTACATGCCTTAAAGATCTGACGTCATTATCTGCTAGGCAGTACTTGCAATGTCTACACTGACCACAAGAGTTTGAAGTACATTTTTACCCAAGAAGAGTTGAACATGAGGCAAAAAAGATGGCTCGAGTTGATTAAGGATTATGATATTGAGGTACATTATTACCCGAGTAAGGCGAATGTGGTCTCCGATGCGCTCAGTCACAAGGTTCACTGCAATTGTCTGACAGTGAAGCCCCGAGATCTTTCCTTGTGCTATGAGCTGGAAAAGTTGGGGATTGAAATTGTTCCACGAGGCAGTCTAGCTAACATCAGCATCGAAACACCTATCCGAGATGAGATTATTGCTGCTCAAAAGGGAAGCAAAGGAATCAAGCACATCAAGGAGAAAGTTCAAGCCGGCAAGGCAGATTGTTTCAGGATTGATGATGAAGGTGTTGTGTGGTTCAAGAATCATCTAGTAGTCCCAAAGATACCTGAGTTGCGTCAAAAGATCCTCGATGAAGCACATTTAACAAGATTCTCTATTCATCCAGAGAGCAACAAGATGTATCAAAACTTGAGGCAGAAATTCTGGTGGACTAAGATAAAGATAGAAATTGCTCGGTATGTTACCAGGTGTGATACCTGTCAAAAAGTGAAGGCTGTGCATATGAAGCCTGGGTGAGAGCTGCAACCATTGCCTGTCCCTGCATGGAAGTGGGAGGATATCAGCATGGATTTCATCGTGGGTCTGCCCAAGACATCCAGAGGCTTTGATTCCATCTGGCTCGTTGTGGACCGTCTCACCAAGCAAGCTCACTTCGTACCTGTGAAGACTGCATATACTGCTGCAACCTATGCGAAGCTATACCTGAAAAATCTGATGAAGCTGCATGGAGTACCCAAGACCATTGTCTCTGACCGAGGTACCCAATTTGTCTCCAATTTTTGGAAGGCATTTCACAAGTCATTGGGGACAAAACTTTTGCATAGCACGGCATATCATCCGTAGACTGACGGACAGACTGAAAGAGTCAATCAAGTACTTGAGGACATGTTGAGGGCTTGTTCACTCACTTACACTCACATGTGGGATGAGTATTTAGCCTTAGCAGAGTTCTCCTACAACAACAGCTATCAAGAAAGCATCAAGATGGCTCCGTTTGAAGCAGTCTACGGTCGTAGGTGTCGTACTCCGTTGAATTGGTCCGAACCAGGAGAAAGATGGTTCTACGGAGTCGACTTGGTTAATGAAGCTGAAGAGAAAGTCCGACTGATCCAGGAGAATTTGAAAGTGGCACAGTCACGTCAGAAAAGTTATGCTGACCAAAGGCGTCGACCACTAGCATTCAAAGTCGGAGATTATGTATACCTGAAGGTGTCACCAATGAAAGGGTTCAACCGATTCGGGGTCAAAGGCAAGTTAGCTTCGAGATATATTGGGCCGTTTTTGATTGTAGAACGAGTGGGAAAAGTGGCTTATAAGTTGCAATTGCCGGAGCACCTCTCTGAAGTACACAATGTGTTCCACGTGTCGCAATTGAAGAAGTGTCTTCGAGTGCCCGACCAAGTTGTTGATGTTGAAGGAGTGAAACTCGAATCGGGTCTAACATGTTCTGAGTATCCAATTTGAGTCTTGGATCGAAAGGATCGAGTTACCCAAAGGACTACAACCAGGTGGTACAAGATCCAGTGGAGCCAGCATTCCGAGGATGAATCCACTTGGGAATCGGAAGACTATCTCGCGGAAAATTTTCCTGAATTTTTCGCTACTCTGTAGACGTAAGGTTCCGAGTCGTGTAATGTATAAACTCTTCTACTCATCTCGGGATCAAGGTTAAGTTAGGTTAATTGTTACATTTTCTTTTCCATTACTTTGTTTCAAGTCTTAGTTTTATATCAAATCTCGGGACGAGATTTCTTTTAGGGGGGAGGCTGTAATACCTCTGGTATTACTGAGTAATTAAACTGCCATGTCATCATGTTTAAATTAATCCTCTGCATGTGATTATGCTTAGGGCTCCTAGAGTGATTTGATTGTGTTCATATTTGATTGTGTAATTAAACCCAAAAAAGAAAAATCTAAATTTAATTCAAATAGGAAATGGATATTAAACCCTAATCTAACCCCAAAACCCTAATTCAAAAACTATTGGGAATCAGATGAAAGCATCTTAATGAAAGTTATAGATCTTTTAAAATGGAACAACTTTTATAGTTGGAGATTTTGATGTTATGCACTGGAAATTTGAATTAAACTCAAAACAATGACTTGAAATTCAAATTTGAAACATCAATTTAAAAACTAGCAAGAATCTGACAAAATACCTTTAATAGAAGTTGCAGGGCTCGGTAAGTTGAACAACTTTTATTCTTACATATTTCCACGTTCTATAGAAAAGTTTGGAGAATTTCAGTGAATTGCATTGGAATTTCAAACTCCCCTTTTACCCCCTTTTTAATATTTTTTCAAACTGAGCCGAATTTGAAAATGATTCCAAAACCAAAAATGATCTACATGAAATTCCCCACAACTTTGGTATTTGTCATTTCTGTAGATTCGAATTGGATAGAGTTTAATTGAATCAAATAGGCACTATGAGGGGGGGTCCCCTGTTTCGGGCCACGCACCGTACGCGCGTGCCGCGCCGCGAGCCGGCCATCGTCCGGCCAGCCGAGGCCAGGGCACCACCGCGTGGAGGGTTGCTGGGGGGCCCTGGGTCGCGTCCAACCTTATCCGCCCCCTTTCCGGTTCTTAAAGGCGACGGGGGCCTCCTCAGTTCCCATTGCTGCCGTTCGGCTCGCCGGAATCCACTCGCGGTCGCCGGTGAAATCCACCGTCCCTGCTCCACCTCCATCCACTCCACCTCGCCAGTGTCTTCACCACATGCTAACACGCCTATAGAGCCCATGGTTGTGTCCTCTGGTCCTCGAGACGCGCGGGCATCTCCATCTTCTTCCCCGCTTCTGGGCGGAGCGCTGCCGCAAGCCGTCGTGCCATGTCTAGCTTCCTGTGGTGAGTCTCTTCTTCCTAGGTTTCGCGTTTGTAACTCCATCACACTCACTGACGCTCGTGCGCGCGGTGGTTTACCTTGCGGTGCCGTAGGATCGTCGGAACGGAGACCTCGTCGCCGGAGAATGCCGCTGCACCCGCCGTCGCCGTTGAACTCGCCGCTCTGAGCCATCCCGAGCCCGACCATCTCACTGATTGAAGTCACGGTGAGCTTCTAGCCGGTTTGTACCCTTTCCCGGTCGCTACCGCACTGTCCTCGCCGGCGCACGGTGCGCCGCCGTGGCCGAGCCGCCATGGGCGGTGTCGTGCCCGTCGCCGACCCGCTCTAGCCGGTTTAGGTCCCTAGGTTAGTAGTCTAGGGTTTCGGTAGTCCGCCGGAGGTCTTCCCCTCACTGGGGGAGCCGCCGGTGGCTAGCCGCCACGGCTGCGCCGCCGCGTCCAAACGGAGCAGAGGAGAGGAGAGGGGGAAGAAGGGGCTGACAGGCCGGATCCGCCTGTCAGCGACCTAGAGAGAAGTGGGAGGGCGCGGGCGAGCGCTGGGCCGGCCCCGCTGTTGTTGGGCCGACTCAGGCCGTTTGCCGTTTTTCATTTTCTGTAATTTAGAGATTGCTTTTCCATTTTAATTTGATATGAATAGTGTTTGACATTGTTATTTTCGTAGGAATATTTATGTGGCTCTATAAATACTAAAAAAATTTATAGACACTCTCTGTAATGTGTAGTATTTAATAAAAATATTAAATAGTGATTTTGAATAGTTTATGCAGGAAGTAAAAATCAGTCTTTTAATTCATAAATGCAACTTTAGTGAATTTTAATTAATTAATTCTCTATAATTCCAAAAATCATGAAAATTGGTTTGGTACTGTTCTAGGTAAAGATCTATCTGTTGGTGAAGTTTGGTGCCTAATGAAAATAGTTTTGTTGTTTATTAATTAAATGATTGATTAATTGGTTAATAAAAGGAATAAGAAATATAGATAAATATGATATTGTGTGATTTTTGGATTGATTGAGGTTTTAGGTCAATCACCCTTATGACCTAGGGCAGGGTGGGTTAGAATAATCGTGGTTAGCTTGAGGTAGGGTTATGACCATGAGTGTATTATTTATTATCGAATTCTATTTGTCATTTCATGTTGCATCGTATTGAAGCATTCATCATTTGCATACGTGTCGTGACTGGCGACGAAGGAGTCAAAACCGAGGTTCCTGCTGCAGAGGTGGTTCCCGAGCAGATCCGGGGCTTTGATATTTGTGGCACTGACCCAGACCCGACACTCTACGCAATCCAAGACAAGCCCCGGTGCATTTGCCCCTCCTTGTATTTAAAATATTTTATCACTTGAGTTAATCTATTGCATTAGGTTAATAGGAGTTGAGTGATACCTATCGATGCATTACGTTTCCTCAACCACTAGTTATATCCCGAGAACCTGATTTGATTAAATATCGAAAAAATGCTTAGCCCTGCTTAATTGATTTAGATTTGCATAAAATGCTATTTTGAAATATGATGTTATGCAAAGAATGAATCATTGAAAGGGAAGGGTAGGGTCTTTATTGTTGCCAGTGTACTTGGCCAGTCCATTGTCATCAATGGGGACGGGTTTTCTGGGTGGTGGCCATATGTTTGGGTTAGAGTCTCAACTTATCGTCACCAACGGAAAAGGGATGTGAAAACCTGGTGGTCACTAGGGTATTTGGGTTAGAGTCCCAATGCATGGTATCCAACGAAAAGTATTAGGGACCGTTCATCGTTGGCCTGCTGTGATCGAGACTTTGCAACTAGCCACATACTACGGGAATCCCTATCTCCGATGTATCTATTGCTTGAACCGACAACCACGCACTTGGAGTGGAGATATGGCGAGAGTAGCGTATACCCTCGTGGCCGTCGTGCCTGGAGACGAGAGGAGTACTGTGCTCTCGGGTGGCGCAGTGCCGGTTCTGGGATAGAAAAGCCGTCGTAGACGGGGTTGGTATATGCAAGCTTAGGTGCTACATATGCAGTGTGGTTAGGGATCCCCAGCTGGGTACTAATCGATTCGAATCGTCGTTGCTCCTCGGTTATAGAGACTTGATCCTCACACCTACATCGAAAAGTGGTTCGGAAGTAGGATGTTTTGAGAATGAATAAGTAATTGGATTTGCAAGTGAAAGAAATGTGAACTGTTGACACTGATTATTAATAATGTCGAGTAAAATATTGAAAATAGGATTAGTAATGCTTTTCTGCAAAATACCTTGACTCTTGCTAAAGCCTTACCTTGACTACCCTCAGCCTACATTCCTGAGTCTCATTCCTTTTTTTTAGTCGGGTAAATCTTGCGGAGTACCCCAATACTCAGGGTTTGTTAACCCCGTTGCAGGTAGTCAGCAGCAGGAGGTTTGCCTTGCCCCTTGCTGCGTGACCATCATCCAGGATAGTGAAGAAGAGTGAAGTGGACCTGTGGACAGGGTCCGTGTTATTACCTATCTTATTATGTTATGTCATTGTTCTATTACTGCTACTACTATTTGAACTATGGTATGTAATAACTGCATTTGAATTCTATTTGAACAACCGGTTTGTAATCTAAGTACTATTTAATCTTCCACACTTTTACTCTGATGTATTTTATTATGAAATGTTGTAATTCTGTAATGGCTTTGCAATGGGATCCTGTTGGAGAAACGGGTGCTGATGTAACCCGGCAGGGCTGTCTAGATCATCTGGGACACAGGCCCGGTTGTCAGCGGTCATTATTGACAATGACAGGTGCCTGTGGGCCATGTGATTTAGCCGGTTCTGTTACAGCCTTTTCCACTCTAAAATTCTCGAGCCATTTTGGATCCCCAAACAAAATATCATCGCGATCCTGACAGTTAGCAACCTACTCAACGAACTCTACATCCTCTGGCAGCAACATATCAACGATAGGGTCGCCATCCCCATCGCAAGCGTCGGCGTCGTCGTCTGCCATGTCCTGGAGCAGATCACTGATCGTGATGTACTCACGTCTCGCATTGCCGTCATCGCCGGCGTCAGATGATGTCTGTTGTTGCTGTCTTCCGTCATTCACCGACGAGGAGCTTTCTGCTTGTGCATCTGCGACACTCGGATCTTTTTCGCCGTGTTACTTCCACACAGTGTACTTTGGGTCGTTGATGAATACATACCGTACCAAGTGTGATTGCACAACGTTGTCTTCCTGGACAAGCCGATTCTTGCAGTCATTGCACGGACAAATCATGCGATCTCGGCCCAGACTCAGATGATGCTTCTGCGCAAAAGGAATGGAACTTCTTTCTCACATTGTCCAGGAAAGACAGATCTAGTCTTGATGTGTTGTACATCCAATTCTCCCTGCTCTCCATGACCTTCACCTTATATACAAACACAGCGAATTGAAATGAAGTCGTATTAGACGAGCAGTAAATCCAACTCTACAACTAATTGAAAGTATCGAAAAAGCATCTAAATACTCCCAAGTGCCACCCTTCACAAAATCTAACTCCAAATTTACTTACTCTCTCTCATCTTTTTAGATCTAGATTTAAACCGGCCACATTTCGAAAAAAACTCCTATAAATCATGGAAAAGAGAGGAAAAGCAGATTTGCAGAGTAAGAATCAACCTCTAACGGTGCCACCCTTCACTAAATCCAAGGATAAATTCTTTATTCCCTCTCATCCATTTAGATCTAGATCTAAACCATTTGGAAAAACACCTAAATAATGAAAAAGAGAGGAAAACAAGATTTGGAGGGTAAGAATCAACCTCTTACGGTGCCACCCTTCACCAAATCCAAGGGCAAAACCTCCCCCCCTTGAAATGGCTATTTTTAGGGTTTTGAGCTCAAAACACCCAAAAATGGAGGAGAGGTCACGGGGAGGAAGAAGGGGAGGGTGGTTGTTTTATAGGCCCAGAGTTACTGGAGGCGGTCATCCTAACATAACCGCCGCGGTTAATCAGTTATTAAACGTGGCGGTTGCGTTACGACAACCGCGTCGGTTAATGCCTTTACCGAGGCGGTTATCATAAGTCAACCGCCAGGGTTAACGGTTTTGTTACGATAACCGCCTCGGAAAAGGCATTAACCGAGGCGGTTGGGGGCGGCCAGCCCAGCCTTCAGCCGGCCCGTCTTAACCGAGGTGGTTTGCTGGGCTGACCGTCATGGTTAAGATTTTCAGAAGTGCCTCTCAAAAGATTTTTTTTAGTAGTGACAGGAGCATGCACGTAGAATGCCTTGCCCTAGCAGATCGCGGACTACTCTAGCTAGCTGGCCAAGACGATCGGAGCTCTGAGGATCGACGATGGAAGAGGATGGAACACCGTACCTGAACCGGTGGATGCCTGGCTTCGCGTCGCAGGACAAACGGACGTCGGCGGGCGACTTAATTTCTCCGCTGATTTGCGTCGAAGAGAAGAACGGCGGCGTCGCGATGCCTGTCACGCGGAGTCGCGGACTAGAAGGAAACACGGGGCGCGTGCAGGGAAGGAAACGTGGCGCGCCCGGGGGAGAGGAGCGGCGGCGCAAATTTCGTGCGATGCCAAGTGAACGCCGCGTGCATATATTTACGCGCAAGAGGCCGTCCGATAGCAAGTTGTCAAAGATGCTAACCTCGTTTGCCAAACTAGTGGAGAGTGTATTTTTTTATTTTGCTAAAAAAAAGAGATATCAAGTTGATTTGGAGATGCTAAAATCCATTAATGCCGAGACTCGTGATCCACTTTTCTTGGAGAGTTGCTTTCTTTGCCTGCCTTGCCAGGGTGCAGGTGCAGGTGCAGGTGCAGATGCAGAGACCGACTCCTTCGTCCCTCCTGCGTCCAGCTCGCCGTGCGTACGGACGTCGAGTATTTTTAGCGAGACAGGATAGGATAAGATAAGATTAGCCCCTCCTAACTCCAACGCATCCACACCACCACCCGTCACCCGAGGTCTGCTGCTGCTGAATGAATACAACGTGCGTCCGCCTTTCCCGTTTCCAACGGCTCTGTTCGGTGAAGCTTATAAGCGCTTATTTTTCAGCACTTCAGCCGTACTTTCCTCTCTCAAGAAATCAGCACTTCTACAGCACTTTCAGCTATTTTCATCTTCACCAAACAGAGCCGGTCCTCTCTCTCTCTCTTGCCCACACCTTCCGTCTCTCCAATTTCTACAGTATCTCTAAATAAATAAATACTGTACACCGCTACCTACCTTGTACTTACTTAGGTATACTACATACGTAGTATAGTATACACACACAAATTCTATACATACGTACGTACATTGTCTAATGACACACTTCCACTCTCTCCGTCGCATCGCACTAGTAGCGCAATCATCCATTCCAATTTCCATCGCATCCATCGCATATATAGGGAACCTTAAACAACACTGCCATTGCTATCCTTAAACAACACTGTATTATAGTACTATAATCCTAGCAGCTAACACTCCAACAAAATCGAAACACAGCGGCTCCCGCGACACATCGCCGCCGCCGCCGCCCTTCTCCCGATAACGATGAAACCGATGCCAGCGTCGCGTCCGGGGAGGCGAGCGCGAGAGACGACGACGTAGGATCCCGGATTAACACCAAGGTCGGTGGCCGTGATTTCGTTTTCTTTCTCCTCCTCTTTCCGTCGCGTCGCCCACACCTCTCCCAAAGCCACGGCACAAGAAAACTTTATCTATTCATTCTTCAATCGTTAAAACAAAACACAAGTTGCCAGTTTCTACGAATATTTTCTTTTATTCTAATAACTTCTGTTTTTTAGAGATAATAAAGCAACCAGCTTTCATTAGTACTCCTACACAGCAGTATTCATCGGATTCGGCACGACTTATTTTTGGCTACGAGTGATTTCTACGCTTAATTTTTTGTAAAAAAAATATAGTTCTATATATATAGCTATAAATAAGTCAATCACATGGAGGAAAAAAAAAAGCAGCGTTGGGAAGGCCTTACTGTAAATCCCGCTGCTGATGTTATATTGTCAGCAGAGCGTTTCCCTTTCCCTTCGCTAAGCAACCGGATGGTACTAGTAGCATTAATATGAGATTAGGCAGGCAGCTTAGTTAGGACTCATCACCCACCGTTTTTGTCTGCTCCCACAATTCACCAACACCAGCATCAGCTGCTGCAGAGCGCAACACACCAAAGGCCACTCATCACCTGATTATGATTGCTCACTTCCTAATGACCGATAGAGCGGAACGAGTATGGGGTCGATGGCGCGATCACATGCTGCCATTGGTTACTTGAAGTTCTGCACAGTCCTAAAATCCTGCTGGAGCTGGTTTTTGTTCAGATAGACAGCAATTCATGCGACACTCAGGCAGACTGACAGAGCAGTGTTCATGCGACATTCAGAACCTCAAATTCAGGCCGGACACGGTGGCAAGCACAACGAATGGAGTTTCTTCTTATACGTATCTTGATTGATGACGATGATTACATAGCAGTAACAGTAGCACTAGTGGCAGCATTACCAGTGACGGCACCTCTCACACCTACTAGGCATCAACAGAGGAGAGTGGAGGGGAGGACCAGAGGAGGAAGAAAGGCTCTGCTCTGCTCTAATCTCGGCTGCTTGCTGCTGTCTACTCGTAGTCGTAGTCGTAGTCGTAGCCAGCGCTGTGGAGATCCGTCATGGAGAAGGACCTTGGGGACCTAAACGAGCTGTTCCTAGCCACCATCTGGCCCTGGCCGCCGCCGGCGGTGGTGTGCACGCTCAGCCGCGGGGACGGGAACGTGGGCGGCCTCCTGCTCCTGCTGCTGCTTCCGCGGCCGCCATGCTGCTGCTCCTCGTCGTCGTCGTCGTCCTCATCGTCCGCCCCCTCCTCGTCGTCCTCCTCCACCACGGCGTGGTCCGGGGCCGAGCAGCGGCGGCAGGTACGTGGTGGCCAGCGCGCTGCAGGACGCCCGGCGCCGCGACCACGCCTGCAGCACGCGGCGGCGCTTGTTGAACGGGTTCTCTGGCTTGGCGATCTCCTTGGCGGCCGCCGTCGCCGCCGCCTCCGCCAGGCTCGTGAACGACTTGGACTTGCCCGCGTAGAAGTTGGACAGTCCCCGCCTGCGGTTCAAGAGATTGATTGATTGGTTGTTATATTAAGGATTATAAATTATATCATTAGGGCAAAAGAATCAGGAGGGGATTATGCATCGCTGGTTTATTGGATTTTTTTCAGCTGGCACGACAAATTCGTTAACTTTGTCAGTATGGATGAACAGGAAACAGCATGCTAACTTTGACCAAAATGAGCATGGATGGTACGACTACAGATAGTAGTACTACTACCTTAGGATGGGGGAAAAACACTTTGCTTTTCTAAGCTACTCCTATCCTTACTAGCTTCTCTCTACTTGGATGGATCTATTACAATTTCGCTAGAAGAACATTCTTTTTGCAGCTTTTTGGTCAAACATGTACAGCAGCAGTTTTCCATCACAATTCCTACCGAGATATAGAAGCTCAGAAGCAGCAGCAGCAGCTTAATAGTACCAGATACAACTGCAGTAATAACAAGTAGTAGTAGATCAAGAAGAAAGGGGGACTAGCAGAGAAGTATAGCGGCAAGCAGCTTACTTGGTGGGCAGAGCATCCTCCAAGGACTCGAGCGTGGCCAGCCCCATCATGCCGAGCCCCTGCGCCTTGTTGCTCTCCACCTCATCCTCATCCTCATCCTCATCCTCCTTGTCGGACGCGGAGTTCTCCCCGATGGAGGAGCTGTCCGACGACGCCGCGCCGATGGACGATGCCTCCGACAGCGCCGCCTCCTCCTCGTCGTCGTCCTCCCTCCTCGCCGCCGCCGCCTCCTCGCCGTGCTCGTGCTCTCGCTCTTCCTCTTGTTCCTCCTCCTCCTCCTCCTCGTCTGGGACGGAGAAGAAGCCGTTGGCGTTCCTCATCCTGTCGGTCTCCTCCGGATCCGGCTTCCTCCCGCTCCCCGACCGCTGGAACCCGCCGCCGTGCGCCGGCGACACCCCCGCCGCCGCCACCGCCGTGGACATGCCCGCCACCAACCAACCTAACAACCGAACCAACCAACCACCGATCGAGCAACAAATCCAACTCCACCCGCGGCGTGCCTCGGGCCCCGGCGCCCGGATCGACGGACCAGCCTGCTCGCACGCACGCAGGAGGAAGAGAAACTGCTTGCGGAGGGAAGGGAAATCTCGGTGCGCGAGGCAGCGAGCGAGATGGGTGGGTGGGCGAGGAGGAGACGGGCGGGGAAGGGAAAGGTGGGAGGGGGACAGGATAAGGAGCAGGAGCTGGACCCTGCCGCAGTGGAATTGTATCAGCTTTGTTCTTTTTATCAATTAGCGTTTTTTTTATCCACAAAATAATATTTTTTTTCCTCATAATAAATCAGCATGAGCCGAAATTAAACGCTTATTTTTCGACAAAAGAACAGAACAGAACAGGCTGTATAGTAGTCGGAGGGGGAGAGAGACGACCGGCGGCGAGCGAGGTGGGGTGGGGTGGGGTGGATGAGGTGGCCGGTCTCTGTCGGTCGCTGCCGCGTGGGCCCGCTGGCCCGTCCCCGCTGCGTCCCGCTGGTGGGCTCGGCCCAGGGACGGACGGGAAAGGAAAACCACCGGCAGCAGCACCAGGGCGTCCAGTGGTCCAAGCCGTCCTGTTTTTTTTTTTTTAACACTAGTATACGGGTGGTTGTGCCACGTGCTCGGCCGGCATGGCCCCTTCTGCTGGCGGGCGCACGACACGTCACGTACGCATACGGAGTACGATGTACGTACAGTACAGCGCAGCTTAGAATTGCAACGCGCACCGTATCCGTATGTGTGTACTAGTACTGCGGTATGTACAGTATACACGCGTGACGTGCTGGCGTGGCTGGTCTGGTCCTCGTCTGTTTTTACATCACCTTCCAGTGGAGAACCCATCATACGCTCTGTTGGCTTGAATTTAGCAGCCAACTCAGTTAGCCAAGCGGTGTTTTCTCTTATAATAATTAGTCAGTCGGCTCGTTTGAATTTCCCAGCTAACTCAATTAGCTGTTCAGCAGTGTTTTCTCTCATAACAATTAGTCACTCAGCCGTACAATCTAGCCAAGCCAGCCCAACATAGGTTAATCACACCATCCGGTGATTATTTGGGTATAAGAAAGATCCTACAGAGTACTTTACCACATCATCCACGATGGCACGTGACCGGAGCACGTGATGGTTGTACGGAGATATTAAGGTTATAATTCTATACTTACATAGCTAATTAATGATCAGTATTTCATATGTACCGACTCGAGCACGGTAACCAAAGAAACAAGGCGGAGAACCAAGAAGCAAAAAACTAGAACCGTTTGCCGCTTTTCTTTTCGTTTCCGACGGACTACGACTACGACCGCGATAAGGATACATAGTATATGATCACAAAGCGGATTTTACCCAAACAAATCAACAAGCAAGTCCAAAGTAAACTTTGGCAGACCTACTGCTCGTACTATAATTAACTACTAGCACAACTAGTTCATCGAAACCACTCTTATTAAGAAATCAACTGGCCGGTGCATGGTTCCAGAAAGCTGTATGTAGTACGTTGGGATTTTATAATACGACTGGCAGCTAAGCTAGGCGAGACCGACATGGATGATGGATGGGTATGGATAGAGATAATGAAAGAGCGCTAATCCTCATAAACATCCATGTGAGTATACTATGTCTATGTGTGTATGTTGACCCCATCGAGCTGGCCTCGCGTTAGGGTATCGGTGACGACTTGGCTCTTGGTCTACTTTTTTTTATAAAAAAAGAAAGATAGAAAGAAACACAGATACAGACGTTTATATACATGCGTGCACACTCACTTATCGTAAGCACGAATATTATCGTGCCTCTCTGTATAACAACCTCCGGAATAATGAGTTGAACTGAAAAGTTCTGAGATTGACAAAACCTCGTAGAAGCCTCGTTGCTAAAGGGGATGACTCCAATCTGGGGCGACGAGAGGCAGGGGAAAATTTTCACTATATATAAGAACTCTAACCAACTCGGTTACACTCAATTCATAGCGTTTGGCCAAATTAACCTCTTTGGTCAGCTTATATATAGCATGTGTATGTGTTTTCATATATCTACCTATTTATTCCATTTCTAATATTAAACAACACAGAGGTTTATTCGATCTTCATCACTCACAACGCTCAATGGCAGGGGTCGATTCAACGTGGGGGCTATTGAGGCTCAAGCGCCCTTGCCCGCAAGATCTCCATGGAGTTAATAGAGAGGGAAGAGAAAAGAGAAGATTGAGGAAAAGGGGGGGGGGGGGGGGGGGGGGGATAGAGGGAGGGGGCTGAAGAAAGAAGAGAAATAAGCACTCCTTAATATATATATCTGCATTGTCCCTTCTTGATAGAGATCTAATGTCTAACGTGTGTGTGTGTGTGTGTGTGTGTGTGTGTGTGTGTGTGTGTGTGTGTGTGTGTGTGTGTTATATATATATATATATATATATATATATATATATTATATATATATATATATATATATATATATACTGTGTCCAAGTAATATGCAGGAGTCTTATTTAAGTACGAATTGGAACACAAGTGTTTCCATAATCCTTCACTCTCGCATGAGTTCAATTTTCATGCATGTATAATTGTATATGGTATACAAAGTATAATCTAGAACGAATTGGAACCCATGAGATGGTTCTTAATAAATCTCTAAACATTTTATACCCATACAAGTTTAGCCCAACGCATATACAAGCACAATATAAAGTTTGATTCCCAAATAAACTAGTTATATATTTTTTGCAAATAAACAAACTGAATACATAACACAATTGCTAAATAAATCTTCAATCCACAAATCATTCAGATAACCACATAAGAAGTTAAACCCCTCAGTGCAACACACAAGTAAGTTTTCTAGTATCAGTGTATCACGCAGTAGTTGTTGGTAGCAAAATGCAAATTAAACATGCAAATGAGGCGTGCGTGCGTGCAGTGTTAGGTGGTGCGGCTAATGTTGGCACGGAGATCTGGAAGAGAATCCCGTCTTGACTTTGTTTATTTGGCGTGACTTTGGCGCTGCATCGGAGATTTCAAATAAATATATTATCATCGGGTCATAATTATCCTTTTCTATGTTCTTGGCAGTGGATCGAGACATCTTCATCAGCGCAACAACTGATAGCTTGCTGTTTTATGAAGTGTGAGGACCGACAAATACAGCCACCTGGGCATTGCACTAGCTACAGAATTTTTTTTCGAGGACGGTCCAAATCGATTTTTCGAGGCAGGATATTCAAATCGCCTCCAACAAAAGATCACGATCAATGTGACATTAACGGAGGCGTTTCTTCCCCGCCTCGGTAAATCATTCAGGAAAAAAACAAAAGAAAAAGAAAAAAGACTGTCGATAAGCTCGCTAAGCCTAATCGGCGGACCCACCAAGCCCAATGGGTGCGGCGTCGCTGCCCCACCACTGGATTCGGGGCTCCTGAAGCCGCCGCTCACTAGATCCAGCCGGCCAGCACCAGCTGAGTCGCTCACCAGACCATCACGTCAGTGAAGGTCGTGGCCGGGAGCCGAGGAGGGGCGCAGCCAGGAAGGGCTATGGCCGCCCTACGCCGACACCAGATGTGTCGCCGCTAGGATGGCCAGGACCCCCCGGGAAGGGGCCGTGCCGCGCGTGGACCCTGCCGCTAGGAACCAGGGAAGGGAGCGCGGAGGGAGTATGAGGAAGGACGAGTGAGAGAGGGGCGTTGCGCCGCGTGAGGGAGGGCCAGAGAGGGAGTCGGCTGAGAGAGTTAGGGTTTTGCTCGCTTTGTATATATTAGGAATTCGTTACCGGGCTTAGATGGGATGTCTGGGTCTCAGTTAATGTATTTACCGAGACAGTTGCGTTATAATGCCCGCCTTGGTTAATAGACATTAATAGAAAGTGTCTGCCTCGATTAATAGAAAGTGATCGGCATTAATTGATATTAACCAAGGCGGTTAGCCTTCCTTTCCGCCTCGGAAAAAAATGAAACACCTCGCAAAAGATTTTATGTAGTAGTGTTGATGACACAGATGGCCTGTGCTCCATACTCCTTAGTAGTGCGATGGATAAAGTATTAAATTAAATATAATTAAAGAATAACTAATTGCACTGATTGCGACTAATTCGAAATCAAACTTTTAAATCTAAATAGTTCATGATTCGACTAATGTTGTGACACACCTGTAAATACTGTAATGATAGATTAATTAGCCTTCATAAATTCGTCTCACCGTTTAATGATAGAATTTATAATTTATTTTTTATTGTTATTCGAACGACCCATGGGACACTCCATTTAACATCTCATATGACACACCAAAACTTTACGTGCTGAAACTAAACAATGCTTATATATCTAGAGTCAAACACTACAAATGGCAAAGGTAAAGTTAAAGTAGTTGGCCGTAACATACTCATCATGCATGTATTGGCCAAGAGATATTCTAAGCATCTCGTGTTTTAATATTGCAATGAGCCCCAGTGGAGCTGTCGATAGAGAAAACAAAGAGGATTCGATATATCTACCCTTGCAGGGGCAAAGCTACATTTTTCTGTCAAGGATGGATCATGATTCGTGAGCAATCACAATTGACAAATGGATGGTTGGTTCTGGTTGGGACTTGGGACTAGTATATTAGTTAGTAAGTTTTTTTTGACGAAACTATTAGTTAGTAAGTACCTCCCTCGTCTAGCCGTGTAGCGTCCGATTGATTCTTGCGGTATGCACTCGAACGGAAAAGTTAGTCTTACAAAAGGCAGAAAAGTTGCCACTGAGCCAGTGTTATAAGAACCACCAGCTTGTTAGCTCCTACCTGTCAGTTTAATTATATTATAGAAATCCATGGATTATTTTAATTAACACTAAGATTATTAAATCTAATTAAGCCAGCTAAGAAGGTGCTTATGCTGTTACTATATAGCTAGGCTTCATAACTCAACAACATGATGACCTGTTATATACGGGAAAAACAATTTTTATTTTTTTTAAGAAAAGGGAATATATTAATATCCCAGCTTCTGTATCGATTGATAGATATGGCTGTTCATTATTACAAACTAAATAAAGTCCAACGAAAAGTTCTAAGGAACCTCAAAAACAAAGTGTTGCGACATTGCCAACTTAAAATTTAAAACTTATAACTAAATATGAAAAGACACCACTCTAGATAGCAATTCTATTGCTAAATCTCCAGTCGTGAGTAGCAAAGACTTCCATCGCGGCTGTCTCAAAAATCCTAGATCCCTTCAAAAACATATTGCGGGCATCCTCCTTCTGAAGCTGTGACCAGTATCTGATCCAATGAGTTGCTCTGAATAACACCTGTAAATATGAAGATAGTGTGGTTTTATTAAAAACAACATCATTACGGGTCAGCCAGAGCGCCCAGCAAATCGCACTGGCCCCGACTAGCACTGTAGGACTCAGCCGTTTGTGTACATTTTGCAACCAATCCGTAAACAAACTATGAACATTCTTTGGAGGTTCCAAGTTGAACGCAACCTAAACCATCCTCCAAATAAATATAGCCATGTGACACTCAAAAAATAAATGTTGTATCGATTCAGCTGAATAACAAAAAGCACACCTCAACTGGCCTTGCCAGTTTCTTTTGGCCAGATTATCCTTTGTTAAAATGACCCCTTTATATAAATACCACACAAAGAGTTTAATTTTGAGAGGTATTTTTAATTTCCAAAGAGTTTTGTTGTACGGCAAAACATAATTATTTAACAAAGCTTTGTACATAGAGCTAACTGAAAACATACTGCTCTGGTGCAACCCCCATTTAAATCGATCTCTCTCATTAAAAAGATTAACCTGCGCTACCATTAGCACAATCCTGTGCCATGCCCGTAAGTTAGCACATAAGAGAGATCTCCTAAAGGCTACATTAAGCGGCGCTGTTGATAGTACCGTTCGCACAGATGCACTTTTCTTTCTTACAATGTTGTATAGTGACGGAAAAATCGCTTTTAGAGGACGTGGCTGAATCCACGAGTCCTCCCAAAAACGCACTTGTGCTCCGTCCCCAAGCTGAAATTTTTCCATTACTAGAAATTTCTCCTTAACCCTCATCAGGCCAGTCCAAAAATGAGAATCCCCAGGCATATGTTGAACTTGTGTTAATGCTTTATGTCTTAAGTATTTTTTTCTAAACATCTGTTGCCATAATCCCTCCCCATTTAGAAGCTTAAAAAGCCACTTATTTAAGAGGCATTTATTTTGACCTGCAGGTTCAAAACCCCTAAACCTCCTTGATCTTTTGGTGTACATACCACTTGCCATTTAGTTAGCCTATACTTTTTCTTATGCTCATCACCTTGCCACAGAAATCGGGATCTAAAATAATCCAATTTCCTCAATACCCCCTTAGGGATTTGGAAAAAGGACATCATAAACATTGGAAGACTACTCAAGACTGAATTGATTAGAACGAGGCGCCCCCTACTGGCAACACCTTACCCTTCCAACCACTCAATCTTTTCTGAAACCTTTCTTCCACATGACCCCAATCCTTACTTGACAGCTTTCTATGATGCATGGGGATTCCTAAATATCTAAAAGGAAAGCTACCCATGTCACAGCCGAAAATTTGAGCATACTGCACCTGATTAGCCTTAGCCTCTCTATAACAGAATAACTCACTTTTATGAAAATTTATCTTCAGGCCGGATAATTGTTCAAAAGTACAAAGCAGTAACTTCATGTTCATGGCCATCTCCGGATTATTATCCATAAAGAGGATGGTGTCATCCGCATACTGGAGGATTGAAATGCCACCCTCTACCAAATGCGGAACCACACTCCTAATTTGTCCCGCTTCCTTTGCCTGCGCAATCATTATTGTCAACATATCCACCACTATGTTAAACAAAATAGGGGATAACGGATCTCCCTGCCGTACCCCCTTTTTTGTTTAAAAATAATGGCCCACATTGTCATTCACCTTGACGGCAACACTCCCTCTAGTCATAACCCGCGAAATCCACTGACACCACTTTGCAGAGAACCTTTTCATGCGTAAGACTTGTTGAATAAAGGGCCATTTTAGTTTGTCATATGCTTTTTAAAATCTAATTTAAGAATCACCTCGTCTTGATTTCTTCTATGCAATTCATGGATTGTTTCATGCAACACTACCACCCCCTCCATGATATACCTCCCTGGGACAAAAGCAGTTTGTGTAGGACCTATTAACTTATCAGCCACTCTTAGGATTCTATTATTCAGCACCTTCGTAAAAATTTTAAAGGAAACATTGAGGAGGCAGATCGGCCTGTATTGTTGTATACGGACTGCTTCTGAAACTTTGGGTAGTAAAGTAATTACCCCAAAATTCAGACTATGTATGGGTAATCTCATAGCATGGAATTCATCAAACAAGCCTAGGAGGTCCGTCTTAATCACTTCCCAAAAGAACTGATAAAATTCTATTGGAAATCCATCCGGTCCATATGCCTTATTGTGTTCCATATCAAAAACTGCTACTCTAATTTCTTCCTCACTGAATGGTGCCACCAAAGCTTCATTCTCCTCTACTGAAACTTGAGGTATATCCTGCCTCACAGTTTCATCCATTGAGAATGAATTCGGTAAATGCGATCCAAACAACCTTTTATAATAGTCCGTAATATAGTGTTCTAAATTCGTGTCCCCCACCACCGTTCCCTCCTCTTGTTCTAATTGGACAATTTTTGTTTTTCTATGTCTCCCATTTGCTAACAAATAAAAATACTTGGTATTATTATCTCCTTGCAAAAGGTTTGTTGCTTTTGATGGTTAGAGCCAGTAAATCTCCTCCTCTCTTAGCAACTTGGCCAATTGCCCTTTAAGACGATGCCACGTCTCAATCTCCTGTGGAGATAATAAAGAACTTTCTGCTTTTCTATCAAAGCAGTCTATTTTATGTAATAGGTCTGCCTTTTGTTTTCTACTCTGCGCTACTGAATTCCTAGCCCAACCTCTGAGAAATCGCCGTACTCGTCTAATCTTGTTCTGCCACTTATCCATAGGTAATGTGCCCCTAGTTTCTGATTCCCAAACCCCTTTCACTAGATAAAAAAACCTTCTCTAGTAAGCCAACTTAATTCAAACTTGAAATCCCTAACATTACCTCTATGCGACGGTTAGCCCCCATCTAATAAAAGAGGTGTATGATCAGAAATTTCTCGGGTAAGAGCTTGAACAGAGGCTAGCGGGAATTTTTGTTCCCACTCCGTTGTAACTAGAATACGGTCTAATTTCTTATAGGTTGGCATCTCCGCATAATTTTCCCAAGTAAACCTCCTTCCTGTCAACTCTAATTCCTTTAAATTTAAAGTCTCAATAATAGCATTAAAAAGAAGAGGCCATCTACTCTCAAACCTCGAGTTATTCTTTTCCGAAGGATTTTTAAGTAAATTAAAATCTCCTCCAACTAAAAAAGGGATGTCCCCACAACTAGTACACGCTCGTACTAGCTCCGATAGGAAGCGTTCCTTGAACTCATCCTGCGCTGCTCCATAAACAGACAAGAGAGCCCAACGAAACCCATCCACTTTATTCTTGAGAACAAATTTTAAATGGAACTCCCCATCCTCTACCTTCTCCACATCACATAAGCTTTGATTTATTCCCATTAGCATCCTGCCAGACATACCACGAGGTCTTCGCCAATGCCAAACAAAATCAGCCCCAGCACAAACATTTTGTAGACACTGTGATGGAAAACTCTTCTTATTGGTTTCTGACAAAGCTATAAAATCAAGCCTATGCTGTTGTGCTAGATCATGTAAAAAATTATGTTTTGCTAAGTCTCGTAGCCCTTTACAATTCCAAAAAATACACCTCATTTAACTAATGTTTTTTTGGTAAGGATTTCACTTGTACTCGCTTTTTTTGTTTCTTTCCCCTTGCTGTCTTAATGGGTTTGAAAACTCCATCAAGCCCAGGCAAAGTATCATCCAAGACTTCCCCTATTAAATCGCCACAGAGTCGATTAAGAGTAGAAATCTCTTGAACGATATCTTCTTCGTCTGAATCACTATCCCCGCCAATAGATTGCACATAGGAAGGTTTCAACCTATCTTTTTATGTTTCTAAAATAAGCGCTATATACTCATCAACTTCTCTACCACTACCTAGCTTAATTCCTAGGTTCTGTAAATTGGAATGAATAACCCCAACATCACGTGAAGTAATTAAATTAATAGAAGGAGAAGAAATACCTTGCTGCTCAAGGTTTTTGTAAGCTGCCCTTTTCTCCGCCTTGTCCAGAACATGAGCATCAGCCCCCGCAGCAGCGCGCTTGCTCCTTCTCACTGGTGTGACCTCGCCACCCGCCAAAACTGCCATCTCGATAGCACTACCCAACTCCTGATTATCAACACCATGTGCAGATATCCCAGCCCGTTTTATTGCAGTCGAAAAATATCCCAAGCTTTCATCATCACACTCAATATTGCCTTGTGCCAAGTGCACTAAACCCCACTGCCCATCGGAGTCCACAGCCTGATCATCAGACTGCTCCTCAAGTACTAACAATTCAGCAGCTACCCCTCCATGCTTCATCTGGTGATACTGTTGTATACAGACGTTGCCCCCACCTGATGAGGCCACCCTGACTTCTAACAAGCCTCTCTGAGCTGCCTCGTTCAGCTTATGCTCCTCTTCAAAATTTGTTCCTGCTGTAGTATCAATGATCATGTCTGCACTAGATGAGCCTTGAACTTCCCCAGCTTGCTGGTTTGGTAAAGGCTTGGCAACCGTCAAGTTTGGCGATTTAATAGCCTGCAGCCGAACATTCGCCGGGTAAGGCTCCACTTCAAAATGGAGCTGAAAGTATCTGTCACCGATAATTACATCCAGGGTGGACGGTATTGCCTCTGGGTCCAACACAGCTACCGCAAAACTGGCCAAAGGAATTAGCCCTAGACGTGACCATGTCCACCTCTTTAGTCACATCAAACAGTGACCCTAATGCCCACAACACCAAATATTCCTTGATTATTGCTGGGAGATTGAGAACCCGCATCCACACCACAGGTAGCGCATGACCAAAATATTCTTCATCTTCCTTATGTTCCTGAAAGTGAAGAGTAACCCCTTCCTTCATTTCAGCATTGAACTTCGTCATCTTGACGAGTTCCCCTTTGGAAGGAAAAAGAACCTTAAACTGAGTTGCTGTGTGCTTTTTAACATCCCAAGCAAAAGAATCTGACACCAAAACTCTTAAGAACGCTGCCATCTCCTCCTCGGACACATCCTCTTTACCCTGAGGTAGTCATCAAGGCCATCCTCGAATCTCTCTTTGTGGGCTGAATCGTCGCATGTGGAATATAAACAGCAGCAAGTGCATCTGCAGCATGTCCTACCAACTGAGCAACTGGCTTAGGCTGCTTAGTAATCAGACATCTAATCATTGCATGATCCGAACTCCTGCTAATATCACAGAACATGACCGCCTGACATTCAAACATGAGATGCTCTTTGACACCACATCTTCTAGAAAAACAATGGAGAAATGAGATCTTATTTTGGACAGTAGCACAAGGATTGGGCTCCTGGTGCAATTTTTTCTCAGGCTATCCACACTGCTATTCCTCTAAATCCATCATCTAAAACGAATATTCTGTCCTGATCATCGAGATTCTCTCCTCTATATCATTTTCTCCCGCACCTATTCATTCTCTATCCACAGTAGGGCCCACATGTCTGTAAATAAATTTTACCTAAATATATCCATATGAGATCTTATTTTGAAGGATTTATTGTCAACAAATTTAATGGTGGAATCGGAATTTAATTTGGGTTTTCGGTTTGTGAGTTATAGCTTTTTTATCTTTTGAGCTCTGTGGACCCCACCTCTTCTCTCCCACATCCCTCACTGCCGGGTCTGCTCCTTGGGGCTTGCGCGCTTTAGCGATGGAACTGGAGGATCGCCATAGACAGCGGAGCAGCGGCTGCCAACGTGAATACCGGATCTATTTACAGGACCCGCTACAGTTGTTTTGCTCCTCCAGGACCTGCTTACAGGATAGCAATGCAGCCAGCCTCAGCTAGCTAAGGTAAGGAGCACCAGCTAGTACTATCAGTATTATCAGAGTTTTTTTTGGGTTCGGGACGAGGTTTTGTGCAATCTGCTCTTTTCGCAGGCGGCGGTGATGCATTATGCATATTTTAGATCAAAGGCATTCACCTGGCTTTATTTAAAGCTTAACGAAAACCCACGATCATCATTGGGGATACCAGTTTTACAAAACAGGTCCACGGCAGCAGCCAACAAAATCCGACAAGTTTTCCAGTTCTAGAAACTCACAGAGAGAAAGCAGCCAACACCGTCCGCACAAACAAACCAAAAGAACTCTAAGCAAAATAACAGAAAGTCTAACGACTAGGAAGCTATCAACTTCAAACTGCCCGCGCGTCACTAGGTTGAGAACTTCATCTGTCTTCTCCTTCAGACTTGGCTTGATCAATGGCCTCCAAGCTTTGACCTGGGACAACAGCTTGAATATCAGCGTCTTCGGGGATGCCGCCACTTTCTTAGTTGAACACCATATCGTTTCTCGTCTTCCAGATGGTCCAAAGCGCACCTGCACATAGAAGTAAATTGATTTTCTTTTTAATACCTCGATTCTTCAAGACAATCTCATCGATAAACTCTCTACAACAAGTGGGCGATTTTTCCCAACCCAAGTTCGTCCGGAGAAACGACCGGATATAATTCGCCACTGGACATTGGAACAGCAAGTGGTCAGCAGTTTCAATGTTCTCGCAAACAACACAGTCAGGCGTCCCTGCCCAGCGTTTCTTCCTTAATTGGACTTTAGATTGAATTCGATCATGTGCCACCATCCAGATAAAAACCTTAACTTTCAAAGGGATATTACATTTCCAGATAGTCATCATTGGAATATCTCTAATCCCCCCATTCATCATAAATTTATACAACGACTTTGCAGTGTATTTCCCTGATTTTTCCAATGCCCAAGAAACCGTGTCCTTTCTCTCATTTAGCTCTATCTCATTCAAGACTGACAACAGCTGGTTCTAGTCCTCTCTCAAGTCACCCACCAACTGTCTTCTAACTTGAATTCTCCAAGAACCATCCCCATAGGCTTCTGCCACACTTATATCAGGTTTAGCTGCAATCTGAAACAGTTTGTGGATGCAAATTTTCAAAGGGCAGTCCCCAATCCAAACATCATGCCAAAATCTAGTTTCCCTCCCCACTTTTAACCTCTATCTGTCTACCTTTTTGATACCAGATCCGTAGCTCCAATAAAGATCTCCAGAATTGTGAACCATAATTACTTTTGATTTGAAAAATGCTTTTATCTCCTAGATATTTCTTTCTCAATAAAGAGCTGCATAAACTATTATCACCCCTTTTCCAGTCTGTCAATCCATTTCACCATTAAGCAAGTGTTCATAGCTCTGATATTAGTGAAGCCCAGACCTCCAAACTCCTTAGGTCTGTCCAGAGCTCTCTATTTGATCACATGGTACTTTCTTTTTTTACTAGTCCCTTGCCAGAAAAACTTAGCTCTAATAGTATCTATCATCTGAAAGTTGCCTTCATACAGGTGAAAGACACCCATAGTATACATAGGGATACTAGAAAGGCAAGACTCTAATAAAATCGATTTTCCACCCGATGAAAGATATTCACATTGCCAGGTACCCAGTCTCTTTTCAATTTTGTCACTAACATATCTCAGCTGTTGTTTTGAAATCTTACAATCACTTACAGGTAACCCCAAGTATTTCATTGGAAAAACACCTGGTTTGCATTTAAGGATGCCCAAAACTCTCTGTTTGTCTAACTCCTCCAAACCCACAGTAAATACCTCACTTTTGTCATAGTTGATTTTCATTCCTGACATTGCTTCATAGCATGATAGAATGATCCTAATATTTTGAATATTTTCTTCTGTATACTGTAGCAGAATAACTGTATCATCAGCATACTGTAGATGTGTCAATCCACCCTCTATCAGATTTGGAACCAGGCCTTGAATTATACCTGCCTCACTGGCTTTTGTCAACATTCTAGACAGAACATCAGCAACTTGGTTAAAGAGCAGAGGCGAGAGTGGATCTCCCTGTCTCAGACCCTTGAAGCTCTTAAAGTACTCCCCTCTTTCTCCATTAATATCAATGCAAACTCTCCCTCCTTTGACAGCTCCATTTATCCAATCAATCTACTTTGTTGAGAAACCTTTTCTAACCAGTACCTCTTCTAGAAATGACCAACATATTTTATCATATGTCTTTTCAAAGTCTAGTTTGAGTATAACTCTAGAAGATTTTGTATATATCAGAGTGTGCAGCACTTCCTGGAGTATGACTACTCCTTCAAGGATAAATCTACCTGGGATAAAAGCAGTTTGCATTGGGCTGGCCACTTTCCCTATTATTTTGGTCAATCTGATTGTTAACACTTTAGTAATAATTTTGTAAATCACATTCAAAAGGCAAATTGGTCTGAATTGCTTGATATTTGTTGCTGGCTTCACTTTAGGTAACAAGATAATGACTCCATAGTTAAGTCTCCAAAGATCTAATTTCCATTGTATAAGTGTTCTAACATCTCTAGGATATCACTGCCAATCAGATGCCAGAATTTCTTGAAAAACTCTATTGAGAAACCATCAGGGCCTGGGGCCGTGTTGTCTTTGATTTCTTTAAGGGCAGCTTCCAACTCACTCATAGTAAAAGGTCTTGTAAGCCAAACATTATCTTCCATATTCAGTTTGTTGTTCTCATCCCAAAGCTGATCATCCAGATGTATATCAGCAGTATTTTCTTTGCCAAATAATCTTTTATAGAACTCTGTTACATGTGACCTCAAATGATCAGGTTCTACAATAATCTCATCTCCATGTTCAAGAGCAGCTATCTTCATTTTTCTCTTTCTGCCATTAGCACACTTGTGAAAGTAACCAGTATTAGAGTCCCCTTGTAGAATCCATCTTTCTCCTCCTCTCCTTTGCCATTGTATTTCCTCGTCCAATAAAATCTTCTGTAGCTTAGAATCTAACATATACCTATGTTCCCACTCTGCAAAAGATAAATCTCTCTGTTCACTTTCCTCATCCAACATAGTGATATTACAAATGATCTCTTGTTTTAACTTCTTTTGCAAACTATCATTATTTCGACCCCAACCTTTGATAGCTCATCTAAGTTTACTTGATATAATGTGCCAGTGATCAAGAGGGTTTTCTTTATATCTGATAGGCTATTTCAAACCAACCCAATCACAGAAACCTTCCTGTAGCAGCCAACAATTATTGAATCTGAAATAGTGTTGTGTCAAAACCAAATCATTGTTGGAATCAACAATCAGGGGGGTGTGATCAGATCCCACTCTGGGAGCTGTCAAAACTGAAAGTAGGTTAAACTTATTCTCCATACCACTAGTAATCAGGACTCTATCTAAAACACACATAGTGGGTGGATTTTGTTTATTTGACCAAGTAAAACGACTCCCCGACCTTTGAATCTCTCTTAATGTTGTATTACTGATCATCTCATTAAAAGCATCTGTCAGAGTATGATTGACATTTCCAAAAGACTTTTCCGCCACACTTCTCACTAAGTTAAAGTCCCCACCAATCAGAATTGGGAGATCTGCTGCTAGTATCTTTGTTTGTAACTCTTCCAAGAACTCTACTTTCCTCTCATCATGTGCTGGACCATAAACATTCATGAGAATCCAATGAAACTCTTCTCCTAACAAGGATAGAGTGGCACTTTGGTAGAATTCACCATGATCTTCATTCACCACATGAGTAAATTGTTTGCCCACACCCATCAGCATGCCACTAGAGTGACCATTACATGGTACCCAAGACCACCACATCTCTTTCTAACCAGCAAGCCTATCTAGTTCCATTTGCCTAAAAGATGCTTTTATAGTTTCCTGGATGCAAATACAATCAAAGGAGTATTTATTAATTAGCTCTAAGAGAAACTTTCTTCTGCTAGCATTACCCAACCCCCTTACATTCCAAAAAAGTATCTTCAAGTTTGATCAATATTAGATATAACCTCTATTACATCAGCATGTCCACATAACTCAATATTCATCATCGAAATATCTCTAGATGGTTCAACCACCTTTGTACTGTTCTGAATTAACTCTAGCTGATTCTCACTGGTAGACAGCAACTTCCGTTTGACCTTTTCTAAGGCCACTTGAGCTGCTTCTTCAACTTGGTGCAAAGACATGTGAGCTAACATACCCAGATCAGCTTGTTTTACAATTAGGCCACATGCTTTAGTTACATTCTCAATAATTACATGGGGTTCAGAAGAAGTGGAAGGGGTTACTAGACTAATACCTTTGGGGTTAGATTGTAGAGGTTGCCTGGTGAAGTCGCCCTTCTTCTTCTTCATTGCTTTAGCTAACATATCTCAATTAGAATCTTGAATTCTAGCACTCTGCCTCGTTGCTTGTTCCTGAGGTTTCTTTAAAACTTTGTTACCCAAAGCATTAGGCCTTTCACCCACAATGTGTTGCATTATTTCTGTGTCTTTGTCAGTCTCATCAAACAGAGTAGTTAGGTCTCTGACTGCCTCTTTTAATATCTGTCCATCCTCCATCTGAAACTTGTTTGCAGCATGTTCCCCACTGTTATGAGGGATGATAATTTCCTCATTTTCATTGAAGCTCTCATTTGGCCAGTACTTTTTCTGCATCATCGTAGCTAGATTATTTATCTCATCAAGTACATTATCTAGCTCTTGGGTATTCTCCTATTCTTGGTTCACACTCCTCTCTATAGCCTGTTTGTGGCTGTTGACGGTGGATATACCATAAAATTTCACATTCAAACACCGTCAACAGGCCTCGGATTCAAAGGAGAATAAATATATCACGAGCATATTTTATCAATAACTAGTTCCACATGAACTCTTAAGCTTGTGAACGCAGGGAAGATGAAACATTGCAGAAATGAACACTTGGAGCCCAATAATGTGGTTCGGCCGAACCATGTATTTAGGAACCAAGTCATCACACATCAAGACATGGTGAAAAACATCACTTGGAAGAGAGAAGAGCCCAGGGTGGGCCTACCCATAGGTCGGCCGAACTGCCCATGGGGCCCACCTGGCTCTGGTGACGTGGCAGGATCCGTATGACCTTCCACTCGGCTCATTTCAGCCCTCAGATCAACATGTGTTTCCATTCAACGGTTGAGAAGCAAAGCACAAGGATTCAACGTGACAACGTGCAAACAAAGTAGAACCAACACAAGGGGACAGTCTATGACAGATGGGGACCACGGTGGTGGGCCCAACCCACCAGGAGTGTGTCGGCCGAACCACTATTGGTGGGCCCAAGCCACCTACACACTCCCTGACTGGTGGGGACTCCTTCTAGAAGACCCTGGCTGGGCCCACCAGTCATAGGGGGGTCGGCCGAACCCCCTGGTGCCCAGCCAGGTCGGTTGGCCTCCACCGCCTCACAGCATGATGTCCACGTGATGAATTCACCTCTGTCGTCCATCTTGAGACGGTAATGAGGCGGTTCATCCAAGGGTGGAGAGGCATGAAGCACACGGATCGCTGACGTGGCACCCCCTCACTCTCCCCTATAAATAGAGGCTGCCCACTCCTCTACAAGGCACAAGATACACAAGAGTCACAAGTCACAAGAGTTCTACTCTTTAGTAGTAGTATTAGTATAGTGTGGGAGTTAGAGTCTAGTCGAGCTACGCTCGGAGTCTCCGGAGTTGTCTACTGGAGAGTCTGGTATAGCTCTTGTACCTTTCCTTCTGTAAGACTTATCTTTATCAATATATTATCTTTACTTTATTTTACTAAGTCTCTACCTAGTGCATTACTATTCTTTATAGTATTGTTGTGTTTTGTCTTAACTTATAGTTGAGTTATATTAGATAGTGATCCTGTAATCAGCTCACGTGTGTAGTTCATCGCCTGTCTTAGGGTACTTTAGTTGTTGGTACGCAACTAGAGTAGTAAGGCTTAGTGTAAGCGTGGTGCTTAGACTAGATCTTGCCTTTGAATGCCGCTTGTTGCACGGATTATTTGTGGGTGCTAGCAGGTGGTGACAGCCCTGTCTAGTCTTAGTATCCCTCCACGTGTTTTAGCCAATTTCTTAAAAGGTAGGCTCCCATAAGAGAATAACCACTTCAGGTAGAGGTTATATCACCTACTGTCTCGCCTATCCCCTACACACCGGAAGTAAGGTAGCTGTCTTGATATACTTCATCTATTTGATAAGATAGTTCACAAGAGTAAAGTAAGTGTCATAGGAGTCTTATACTCACTCGTTGTCCTCCCACCTTGCTATACTCTACTAGTTATCTTTAGTTATCTCAAAACCTTGTCATGTCTTGGTGTCATTACCCTTTCCTCTATATATCAATTTACCCCCTATCACTAATTAATACTAAGTTGCTATAGACTTAAGGATCTCTCTCTTTTTATTAATTATTCCTAGCAACCGCTTTCCCTTGGGATAAAAATAAATAACGACACCTTATAATACTCCTGGGTGAAGTGCTACAACGGTATATTCTGTGCGCTTGCAGAATTATCCAATAGACATAAGAAATACCCCAGGCACTTCTGGCACCATTATCAGAGATAGCCTAACACCCTGTCTCTGGTGGTTGCGCTAAGAAGTGTCAACAGTGGCCTCTAGAACTACCACCTATTTTTGAGCCATCCTGATTCTTGGTGTCAGACTTTTTAGGAGGTGATTTATCAGATTCTAGCCATCCATGACTTTCTTGGGATTTTGGATCCTCGTTATCAGTAGCCTCATCTATGTCCAGATCATCTCCATCATCAGGTTTGTTTAGGGGGGAACTTGCCAATTTATCTGAATAGTACCAGGATATTTTTCTCCCTTTCTTGTTGATGAAAACCTCTGATGTACCTCCAATCTTGCTAGGATCTTTACATGCAACCTTAATCCAAACAGCCTTCCACTGCAAGGATGGGGTATGCACCTCTTCTGGATCTCCCACTAATCTGGCAAGTTCCATCACAGCAAACTCAGATCTCGCTCCAGGTGGAATTCCCAAAGCCCTCACCCATACTGACTGAAGAACTTGAAATGCATCATGATCCAGCTCACTTTCCTCTACCACAGCTAAGATATCAGCAGTAATAAATTTGATCTTCCCCATTTTACTCAGAAGTTGCATGACAGCTTTAGATGGAATATTCACTATGAACTCACTACTTGACACTCTCTTCACATCCTACTTTCATTCAGAATCAATCAAGTAATTCAGTTTGAATTCTAAGCCTAGTACCTCTTCCTTCAAGAACTGAAACAATAGCTCTAATCGAGGGCTCACTCTCGTTCTTTTTCTCTGACTTGACTTCTGGGATATTAAGGAGTAGAATAGTTAACCAGGCATTCCCATTGCACATAGAGATAGTCCCTTGCTAGCTTTCATAGGACATTGGGCTCATTTATGTCTAGATTCTCTGCAATTGTAGCAGAACGGTGGGTTTCTGCATTTGGACCAGTCCTCGATGCCACAATTAAAGCACTTCATCATAAAGCTAGAAGATTGCCCAACATTATCTTGCTGATAGCTCTGCTGGATATCACCACGCTTGCGCTCTTCCAATTTGTGTCTCAGATCCTCCTCAGTCATTTGCCTGACGTCTCTTTCCTCAATTCTATCCCCCAATCTCTTCTTCACCTGCAAATCTCTCTGGTCCCAAGCTCTACCACTCTGTCTAACCTGTCTCATATCTCTAAAATCTATTTTATCCTATTTAGATCCATCATTCATCCCCTGATGACCACCTTTCCAGTCACGATTATCTCTACCATACCATTGTGGCTTTCGCCCATCACGATCAGAATCAAAGAAAACACCTCTAAACTCCCTATCATTTCTATCAGATCCCATAGAAATAACTCTAGAATCTCGCCCATCCTGAGCCATACCTAGGTAACCACCATGCTCACGCCCCTTGCCTGCATCCTCCCAGAACTGAGAAGGTTTCTTGTCCATCTTTGACTGAGCTACCTCCACGAACGAGCGTCTGTCAAGAAGCACTGGATCTATCTTCCTCAGAAACTTGGCTCTCGCCCCAATCTTGAGCACCTCCTCTCTGGTTGATGGGAATCTCTCCGCCGCCTCGTCCCAAACCCTAGCGGATGGGATCCAGAACCATCGACGGGTGGGTGAGGATGGTTTTGGTTTGTGTTGCTTTGGGGGGCATACGAGTGAGTAAACATGGCTTCTAGTGAGAGGCCTGAGTGGGCCGGCCCATTCTGTTTACATTCGGTCCGCCTCTTCTCAGATGTCATCAACTTTTCAGAGTTCTGCTCCTTATGCATGTTTTGGATCTCAACCAAAGGTTTCTTCCATTGATCTATGATTTGATCTGCAGATTTCACAACCTCTAACTGTCGATTCGTCACTTGAGTAATACTCTTCCACTTAAATTGAATTGGTAAATTCCCAATCAGTATGGCATTTTTGTCAATTGCCGCAATCGGGGGGTGCTGCAAATTGCGTAGACGTTCATGAACTCTTGTTTCATCAGGCTGAGAGTGTTTAGGTAGCCCAAAGACAGCTACAGAGCTTCCACCCCCTGACTTGAGTTGGGGAAAGTGATTGATATTCAACCATTCCTTCAGATTTATAGGGTCCACATGACTTGATTCATTAAGATTTCTAGATGAACTCAGGATATGATTGAATGATCCTGATTTGATAGGTGTATGCAGTTCATTATCTCTCAATTTCAGAACAGGATTTGATCTATTCCTCGACAAATAGTCATTTGCTTCTGAGATTGTAATATCTCCATAATCATATATTCAACCATTCCTCTAGATTTATAGGGTCCACATGACTTGATTCATTGAGATTTCTAGATGAACTCAGGGTATGATTGAATGATCCTGATTTGACATGTGTATGCAGTTCATTATCTCTCAATTTCAGAACAGGATTTGATCTATTCCTCGACAAACAATCATTTGCTTCTGAGATTGTAATATCTCCATAATCAGAAATCTCAATCGGCGGTACCGCCAAAGTAAGTCTCCGGTTTCTCATGATCAAGGAGCAAAGCTGGGCAAGTTTCAGCAAACTTTCACGAAAAAACTTCCCAAACTGCCTGCGAGAGCCACCGATCCCCGAAGATCAGGAAAAGGGAAGGGAAAAACCTCGGGTGAATCGATGGAGTGCCCGTGTCTGGATCAGATCTCCTGACGCAAATCGCCGAGAGAATGATCGCCGGGGGCGATCACACGCGAGATCGCCCGCGGGCCGCGCCACACTGCATCCGCCCAATGCATTATGCATATGGTCCAAAAATGTACAGGCCACGTGGTTTTGTGTACACTTACGTTGTTCCCCACTAATAATCTCCAGCCAAAAATCCGCATGTGAGAGCCTTGGTGCATCACAGTGGACAATCATGTTGTGACGGCCGGCCGGCTGCGTGCACCCGGACGCCATGTGAGAACTTGGTGCATCCTGTGTCGCGACTGAGCTCCTGTTCAATGTATATGCAATGCAACCAACAAATTTACTCCATCCGAGCACCCCCGCCATGCTTAAAGTATCTTTCTTATTGTTCGAGAATCAATATTCATGACATAATAATTAGCATCGTTAGATGAGTCATTAGATATTTTTTATAATAAACTCTTTTTAGAGACATAAATGTGTTTCTTAGGCCAGTCTCAGTGGGGGTTTCAAATAAGTTTCATTTGCATTAAATACTTTGCCACACGATGACATGGCAGAGTATTTAAGAAGAGAGAGAAGATGCTAATTTAATATGATTGAAATTAATGTGATTGAAACTCTAGGATAAAATACCTACTCTCAATGCAAAGTTTCATTCGAGTTTTATTTCATTCTATATGACGTGACAATCTTGGTAATCCACCAGGGGTCAAATCCTGCTTGTCGCACCTTTCATGGATTTATTCCAAGATTTAACGGCATTGTACTTTCAGTGATAGGCGACGTTCCCGTCGATAGCGAGGTGCCTGTGGTGACTTCGTCAATCTCGAGATCTGCCGGCGCAGTCTTTCGGAGGTGCTCATAGGGGTGGGGTTTGCGTGCGTGTGTTCACAGGGGTGAGTGTGCGTGCGTTGTGAGCGTCTGTGTCTGTACTGTGTAATTCGCAAAAAAAAAACTCTCCACTAAGACTGGCCTTAGTTTAGAGTGAGGTCATCTATATATATAGAGAGAGAAATTAAAGAAACATACAAAATAAGATGGCAACAGATCTTAAGTGTAAAACACAAACTTCGTGAAAACTCATGCAAACCATGACAAAAAAGTCATCTAAATTAATGAAACAAATCATACATGTAGATGATATGATGATATAACCTTATAAAATATCTTGTCTAGATTCGGCTTCGTTTGTGAGACATAAAAATAACAAATTTCAAGTCAAAAAACTGTTCAGATGATTTGTTAGAAATTTGTTATTTTTATATCTCACGGACGAAGTCAAGTTGGACAAGATATTTTACAAGGTTGTGTATCATATCATCTGTATGTGAGATTTTTTTAGTGAATCTAGACTTCTTTTTTGTCATGGTTTGCATGGGTTTTCACGAAGGTTGTGGTTTACACCTGATCCGTTGCCAAACAAGATTCTCATGTGAAGATCCACCAGGATATTCTGTCTCCGGGGTGTTCTAAACCGTGCCTTGCTACAAATATTAGGGCAGCATCAGTTGATGGCCTTCATATTTTTGGTGCATGCTTAATTAATGACGACGACGACCACAACAACAAAAGGGGCATATAGGTAAAACACGCATGGGAACGACAATAATACAAAGTGGCTGGACCCATCTGTGGAAATATCTCATCGGGTCGGGATGTGCGGCTGTGATAGAGCGGACGAGGTGCCAATTAAGTAAAATCACTGCTGCCCCACGCGCGTCCGTCCACCCCTTTTTCCCCTTCGCGCTCTCTCTTTCTTTAACATCCCACAAAAACTTGCGTGTGCCGGCCGGATGAATGAGTGGATGATGGATGCATCGACGACGATAGATGGTCAAATATAAAGACGTGTGTGGAGGCGCAGCTGCCACGATCCGCCACCTCATGGCTGTCCGTTTCGATGCAAGGAAGCGATGATTTTGGCTGCCATTGATTTATTGTGAAAGAAAAATAATATTCTATAAAATCTTGTTTAGATATACTTCCAACTTTTAAAATCCTCGCCATATCGAATGTTTGAACACATGTATAAAATATTAAATATAGATGATTTTTTTTGGCATATTTGCACAGCTAGTGCAAAAACCTACGAAACGAATTTTTTTAGTATATTTAGACTATGATTAGACACGTATTACAAAAGTTAGCACGCTACTATAATACTTTTTTTTCGTAATTTGGACAATGCTAATCTGGATTGTTGAATATTTAGATTTTTTAAATTATATCATAAGTTAATAAATCTGAAAATTGACTTTTATTTCCTTTTTTACTCTTAAAATGGCGGCAGCAGTTGCCACGCATGTTGTTTGGATCTCCTCCAATCACGAGATTAGTTTTGCTAAAAAATCACCCAACGCAAGCACACACACACAATCACGCATTTACACACGCACACACTATCACACACGCACACGCACTGTCACGCACGCACACACGCACACACACACACGCACGTCACACGCACACACTGTCACGCACATACGTCACGATCACGCACACAGGTAACAGATTTACTCAGATCACGCATGCATCAATTAAATTTTTAAAAGATTTTTTATATCCTAATTTTTTATTATTTATCATATTCTGGCTTCTAAATAGCCTCTAAACAGCAATGCTGGCTTTGGTGCGAAAAATGGCTTCCTTATGGTACCAAGTTTCATGCAGTTGGTATAGCTGCCATCTGGAAAACAAGAAATGATATTTGTTTCAATGATAAAATTCTACATAACCCTATCACAATTATTTGTCATGTCTGCTCGCTTATGAAATATTGGGCAGGGCTCTTTGTGGAAGATGACAGGTCAATGCTGGAGGCTGGCGTGGACAATATGCTTGAGATTGCCTGCGAGCTGATGTGCAAAGATTCAAGGAAGAGGAAGACCCATCAGCTGGAGGATGATCACGATGACAAGAATGACAAGTAGAAGATCTGTTGGTTCTGTCTGCCCTCCTGGTTGGCTGAGTCCTTTTGTTGCTCTCGCTGTACTGTGGAAAACGATTCCGCTGTCTTCTTCAGTGCTCTTTTGGCTGTGTAAAACGCTGTGGCGCTCTGGGGTACTAGTCTGAGTCAGGCGATGCTCTCTTCTGAGAGACTTGCCCGGGTTTATTCAGTTTGTCTCTCTTCTACTTTGAACTCCTTGTATTTCCGTTATGACAATGGAAATGGGCACGCTCCCGATTCGAAAAAAAAAGCCTCTAAATTAAAAAAAAAAACTAATTTTTGGAATGAACCAGCCGCGTATTATATACCAGCAGCTAGTTACTATTGATGCCCGCATAGTACCAGCTGCTAGCAAGGACGACCAGTGACAGGCCGCCGCAAAAGTTGCTGCTCCTAGGTGTTGGTAGCATCTGATTATTGGATTGCCTCTCCGTGATCCAAAAGCTCCAACCAAATGGCAGAGATCGCTCTCCGGTGACATCGACCATGCATCGAGGACATCTCAAGCAAAGGACGAGACTTTTTTATCAATTGGCTTCTCTTTTATTCATATACCATATGTCGTAAAACGTGATAGCTCATGTTCATGATAGCTGGTCAATTTGTTATATTTTGGTTTCGCGAGGCGACCCGTCACTCTAAAACAAAAGCTAGCAGCGACCAAAATAGAAGCCACAACCGCGCGACGACGAGCTGCAGATCCGACGGGAAAACGAGAGTAGATGTGTAGGCGGTGTGGAAATTTGCCCAAGACAGATTGTGGAATCGTGGCGGAACGCGACGTACGGGAAGAAGATGAAGCAGCATGCAGCAGCACCGAAGCGACGACTAGATAGATAGATAGTAGATGCTTCATCAGCTTCCTTTAATTTCGTTGGTGGTCGTGGATGAGCAGTGGTCGCCGGCGAGCCGACACGTACTGCCCTGCTTGTCCTGTTGCTGTCACTTGGGCACTTGGCAACGGCACCGGAGGGTATATTCCCAGTCCCAGCACAAAGCAGAAAGCACGCAGTGTTCCTGTTCCTGTGATCGCTGGCTAGTCGGGATGGCCGGTTGGTGCGTTCGGTCGTTTCTCATGGGCCCGAAATTGTAGCCCGTTCGTTAATATAGCTTCATTGGGGCTTGGGCCGCCAGAAAAAGAGGAAGAATGGCAGGCAGGCGGCATCTTAGCCCATCCAGCAACGACGATCGCCGGGCCCAAGATCACCGCACACATCATGGGCCGAGCCGCCGCGGGGACAGCAAGCAGTGCCAAGGGTTGCAAGTTCGATCGCCGGACAGCAAGCAGTGCCGTGCACGTCCTGTGATGTGATCTGCGGCTGAGAAAAGTGAAAAAGGTGCTGCTGGGCCTGTTGGGCCATTCGTGTGCGTGCACCGCATCCCTGTTTCTACTTTCTACTCCATGCATGCCTGGCTAGCTATGGTATACATAAAATACAATTACACGTACGTAACATTTCTGTAAGCTGCAAATCTGTGATTGGGATTTTGATCAAACGCAGGCAGGCAGAGAGATTATTCACATAGATAAGGATTCCTTGTATCTGTCTATATCTATCGTGTCTGGGCTGGGAAGAAATAAAGACCATATCCGATGGATGCGCCACCAACGGTGAAAGGTCGCCGAACAGCAAACAGTAGTGCCATGCATCGCGTCCACAGCGTGTAGATTTCGTCGCCCCGCCCACTGCACCTACATGTACTCCAACTCCAGTACGTACGTCACAAGAGGTTTAGTATATGTCGCCTAACCTCTATTTCTTCCAACTAATCCATTTATTTATTCATTTAAGGCCTTTTTTGAACAGAGTAAAAACTCAGCTTTTAAGAAAGCAGTTCAGGTACAAGACTGGGGACTCTAGTTTCTTAACAACACAGAAAGTAGAGAAAAAAGTGACTAAATAATCTCGCCAACATCGGAAGCTAGATAATCACTACACTTGAAGTTCTTCATCCAACAGAGAACATCACCCTTCACTTTCATCACCTGCTGAAGCTCCTTCTCCTTTTGAGTAGCACAATCCATTTCCGCAAGAATGACAAAGCCATGTACAAGACGTCAACCGGAGAATTAGGAAACTTGGACTCAATTGCCATCTTATTTCTGTTATTCCAAATAGCCCAAGCGAAGCATGCGAACAAAAACATGGATACTTTAGTTGGCAAGGCTTTGTTTGGATATTATCGTATTCATCTGAATCCACGTGGGTTAGAGTAAATTAGTGTGAAATTTATTTCAAGTTCCACTCCAATCCACGTCCTAGCCCATACGAATTTATCCAAACTGTTATCCAAATAGACCCTAATTGTGCTACGAAAAATGCTGGCAAACGTATGCTGCTAGCTAGCCGACGCGCCACGAGCCTTGGATCCTGGGACGCTCTCTCCTACCTAGCTTGCATGGGAAGACAAATGAGATAGATGATGACCATCCGCCGACCATCAACCATGTGTGATAAAGGCGTCGTCCTTGTATATGCACATGGCCCACATGCATGCAGGTGTGACCCCATCCGGCCATCCCCATGACAGTGATTGTGATGTGGCCAATAATGAACCTGTTTAAATCCCTATACATTCATATACCATTAAATGTAGATGGATCTTTTGCATGTTTACACAGTTTCGTCAAATCCCACGAGACGAATCTTTTGAGCCTATTTAAGTCATGATTGGATAGTTATTGGAGAAGATTCCTCGTTGCTACAGTGCTCCAAATTCCAAATTCCAACTATCTAAACACACCCAAAATTAATGCACCCTCCCCCCTCAAGTTTTCACTGATTATATATAAATAAAATTAAATATGAGGTGCCCTTTTAGGTGTCTTTTTAAAAAAAATAAAAAATATATATATAACCTCATTTTAATCAGCATCATGTGATTGGGAAAAAATCAATCCAAAATAAATAAGAATTTGATGTTTTTTTTTTATGGAAAAAGTGCTACGCGTATGGGTGTACTGTGATAGATGGTAGTACGTCTGGATTATGCATGTTCTCAAAGTGAAGATGATGTCGTATTATCATTAGGCACACCACCATCATTCTACTAGATGCATGTTACATGTGAGAGCTTTTTGGGATCGGAGGAACAGGCCAAAATCAAAGCCCATGCCTCATCATTTCGTCGCACGCGACATGCATCATCTAGAATTATTTTTACTAGAGCGACTTTAACAACTCGCATCAAGCGCCGATCCAGCTCCTAGTATACTACTGTACACTTGAACAAAAAGAGAAGTGATTGGTGAATGGATTAAAGAAGAGTAAATGCATAGAGGTGTCCTGTCCTGTCCAAAGCGACGGCGGCGAATAAACGGTATTTCGTTCAGAAGAAGAAATGGTAGTGAATCAATTTTTTGTTGGAGAAAGGAAACGCCACACTAGTACTAGTACAAGTTAAGAAACCCATCCGGGCCCATCAGCCTTGGCTGCTGCCAACCAATAACAATAACTGGGCCCCCGCGGTGGGCTGGCCTGGGGTGGGGAATGGTGAGCTGGCCCACCTGCCCTTTCTATCCAGTCCGGCTCCGGCAGATAGCCCTTTTTTCATCTTGTCATCGAAGCCAGTGGCAGTCGTCGCAATTCCACCATAATTGGAGGGCACACACACTGCCTGGTGCCACTGCGCTCCCAAATCCCACCAGTTGCCATCCAAAATTTGTCATGTCATGAATTTGGCAAGCCAAATATTGGACAAAAAACTTACCATATTTTTGGCAACCCAAATGTGCGAGATTGACAAGTTTTGGTAACAAACCAATCACTGGCCAAAATAATACCTTGCCAAATATGAAATATTTGATGTGGCAAAAATTGGATCTAAGCCAAACAGGCTCAGAAATTTGGAACGCCATGCATGCAGGTCCGCTGTGACTGACTGGCGTGTCTTGCCTGGATGCGTACGTCGTCACGGACAGGGAGAGGAGAGAGGCGTTTCCGTCGACGCAAATCCCTACTCCGTAATCGTCGTACGTATTAGTTTACTCCCACTAATGGTCGTCGTCGTCGTCGTCGTCCCCAATCGATCCATTGATACGCTGTAGGCCTCCTGTAGCCCACGAAAGAAATTCAAACAAAAATAGGTGTGCCGATTGGGACGGACAGCTGAGAGAGAGAGAGAGAGAGAGGAGCGGAGGATCGGAGTCGGAGCACGTCGCTTGCAGCTAGCTAGCGAATCCATTCATTATCCGAAAGCTGACTGCGCATGCAAACCACCAGAATTTGTTTGTTTCTTCTTCTCCTTGTTTTTGATGAATGAGCCGATGAGTGCCTAAGCTAGAAAAGAATAGCTAGCTACGAAAAACAAAAAAGGAAAAAAAAATTCATGGATCGCATGTCACCTCACCGCCCACGGCCGCAACGCCGCCGAACCGAACGCGCCCCAGCATTGCATTGCCTTTTGTGTGCCGATCCGCCAATCGGGCCGGCGGCATGCTGCATGCTGCCACGGCTATTTCGATTCCACGGGGATTCCACGGCAGTGCGCTCTCGCTCAGCTCATTCCTTTCCAGCGGCCTCCACTACTGTCTTCGAGACCCGTCTCTTTTGTGCCGGCGACGCCTCGACCGTGCATGCATCACGCGACATGCCAGCATGCATGTGCATGCCGTGCCGCCTCCTTTTTTTTTTCTCTCCCTCTTGCTAGCTTGCTCGCGCCCAGGGCCCAGGCTCCTCCGATCCCCGTTATTCCTCACGCCAGCCATCATTGCGTGCCGCCTCTCTCTCTCTTTCTTTAATTTTTCTGTTTTCTCTCACACAGTCGACACACATCAGCCTCGATCTGCTGCCGAGAGCCCGAGAGTACGTATCCTGGGCTCCCGGCAATGTTCATGCATGCAACCGTCCCCGTCCCCGCCGGCGCTAGCTGCATCAACAACTGTCCGCCTCGTCCACCCCTGCAACCGCAAGCAAAGCACGAGAGAAGGATGCAGCGATTTTATTCCCGCAAGTAGATTTCGTTGCATGTGAGAGCATGTCCTTTTCGTTACAAAAAAAAAATAAGAAGAAGAAGAAGAAAGCCACACGTCAATGCATGCATGACACAAGGCATCATCAGGGTTTTGTGTTTTTTTCCTCCCTTTAAATAAAAGATATAAAATTGAGCAGAGTAAGTTTTTTTTTATTAAAAAAAATCCCTTAATGCATGTCTGACATGCATGCTGCTTAGGGCACGCGTAATGCATGCAGGTATCAGCCTCAGCTAAAAGTACTACACCACGTAGACCAAGAAAATTTAAGACTACTATTCTCTCGACGGAGGCTACAATTTCTAATCCACAATTCGCGTCAGTTGATAGCAGGTACAGGTTGCTTTTTCGTCCTTGGGCTGAACGTGATCCTGCTAAAGTGATGTCGCCTCCGCTCCACAACGCTTGCTTGAACGAGTGCCTTCACCTTTTGTCAGCCAGGGAGACCGCAGCTTCTGCAGGCACATCTGACACCCTACGAAGCTATCAATCTGCGTGACCTGGAGTGTTGGATCGAACGTGGGACGTGAGGCAGCACGCCAGCGTGGTGCGTTTGGGAGTGCTCTTACTTACCTTACGAAGACACCTTTTTAATTAAAATGTGCACTACAAGTTAACTCGACACGCTTTATTGGATATCCTAAAAAACAAAGCGAAGGGCATGCAATTAAGACATTTAATTTGTTTCTCTTTTCGAAAAAAAGACCATTGAACAAAGTAAGCAATTTTCTTCATGTCTGGCATTATGATGCTTTACCTTGCGATCGACAACTTTTAAATGTGCACTATACAAATTGGATTATGTTTCAGTATACGGATAATTTCAATCATGCTAATAAAAAAATTAGCTACCTTTGATATTCTCTTTTAGAATTTCATCATTAGTGTTCTCTTTCTCTACTATACATAACTACATATGCTATATTAAAACCTCCAAAATGTCCATCATAACCGACTAAGAAGCCTCACTCACAAAGGGTAGGCTCTTTTCATTTGACGTGGAATGAAGGATTTGAAACAAGGTTGACTCACATCTTTCCCGTGCTTTGAGATGGATGGGGCACAATAATAAACCATATGCACACCACCACCTTGGCATATGATTTTTGTTTCTCTAACAAGAAACAACTACTTCAAACTCTTATTGCCACATTTTTATTAATATACCTACATTTTGTTGAATATCCTGAAAACAAAGCGTAGGGCACAAATGCAACAAGACCTTTGTTTTTCTTTTCGAAAAAAACATTAAGTAAGGAACTCTCTTGATGTTTGCCATTATGCTTTACCTTACAAGGATAACTTTTAAGAGGTACACTACAATTGGTTTATTTTTCAATATACAATAATAAATTCTTAATTTCTATCATGCTTTAAGAAATTAGCTAACATTTGATACTCTTTTTTTTCAGAATTTCATCACTAGAGTTCTCAATTATATGTAATTACATACTATATTAAAACCTCCAAAGATGTCTATCGTAATCGACTAAGAAGCCTCATGCACAAGGGAGGTGATTTTCATTTGAGTTGAGAAAAGGATTTGAAACAAGGCCGACTCACGTCTTTCCCGTGCTATGCATGAAGTAAAGACGTTTGTTTTTCTTTTCCCAAAAAAAAACATCAAGTAATGAATTCTCTAGATGTCTAGCATTATGCTTTACCTTATGAGGGCAACTTTAAAAATGTGCACTACAAATTGGATTGTTTTCAATATACAATAAACACATAACTTCAATCATTTTATAAAAAATAGCCGCCTTTGATACTCTTTTTTAGAATTTCATCATTAGCTCTCAACTATACGCAATTACATACTATATTAATACCTCCATGATGTCTATCATAATCGACTAAAAAACCTCACGCACAAGGGAGGCACTTTTGAAACAAGGTCGACTCACATCTTTCCCGTGCTTTGAGATCGATGCATGGAAAGCGAATCGAAGGTCCTGATGTGTTGCTGCACTATGGCATAAGATTTTGCTCCTCTAACAAGAAACAACAGATTCAAACCATTATTGTTAAATTTTATTCGCACACATAGATTTTATTTTGAACATTATTTAGAAAAAATGAAGGCAATTATATTATGTTTTTTATTTAAAGAAAATATTTAGTGAATTAAGATTTTTTTAATGTTCTCCTTTACCTTGTAAGGATAATTTTTAAAAATTACTAGAAAATTTATATTTTTTTCACTGTACAATAAACACGTAATTTCAATCATGCTATAAAAGTTAAGCTAGGTTTGGTAGATTTTTTTTTAGAATTTTATCATTAAACTTGTTAACTATATGTAGTGCATACTATAAGAAAGCCTTTAAGATGTGTATCGTAACCGACTAAACCTCTCACAAAGGGGGGCACCGTTGATTGTAGCGGATGAAGGAACTGAAAGAATGCCGGCTCACATCCTCACCCACATTGAGATCGATGAGCCATGAACCAGAATTTCTGATGTTTGCAGCATAAAGGCATAGGATTGTTTTTTCTCTAAAAAGAAACAACAACTTCAAACTCTTATTGTCACATTTTATCCCATATAGATTTTATCGAATGTCCTTTAAGAAAATAAAGTAAAAAGGCACAAGGTGGTAATAAGATTTTTTTATCTTAAAGAAAAAATGAATAAAGCAAAGATTTTTCTTATTTCTAGCATTATTACTTTACCTTAGGAGGACGACTAGCTTTTTAAATGTGTGCTACAAAGTTGTATATTTCTTCGTCGTACAATAAACGCATAATTTCAATCCTGCTACAAAATGAAAACTCGACTAGCTTTGATGCTTGTTTTTAAGAATTTTGTCATTAGAGTTCATAATCATATGTAATTATGTACTATAATATAGCCATTAAGATGTCTACAATAACCGACTAAACCTCACACGAAATAGGAGGCGCTTTTGATTTGTCATAGAAAAGGAATGCTTTCGATCCATGGAAATGGATTGGAAAGGATTTGAAGAAGGCCAGCTCACATCTTCGCCGGCTTTGAGATTGATGAGGCACGAATCTAAAAGGCTCATGATTATAGCACTATTGCCCCTCTAACAAGAAACAACAAATTCAAACCATTATTGTTATATTTTATTTGCACACATCTTGAATATACTTTATTTTAAGAAAACAAAGGCAACTATTTTATGTTTTTGATTTAAATAAAATATTTAGTAAATTAAGATTTTTTTTAAGGCGCTACCTTATGAGGATAACTTTTAAAATTTACTAGAAAAATTTATAATTTCTCACTGTTAACTTAGCTAGGTTTGGTACCTTTTTTTAGAATTTTATCATTAGGCTTGTTAACTACTACATGTAATTACATACTATAACAAAGCCTTTAGATTGCATCGTAACTGACTAAGCCTCTCGTGAAAAGGGCATTGTTGATTGTAGTGGAATGAACTGAAAGAATGCCGGCTCACATCCTCTCCCACATTGAGATCGATGAGCCATGAACCAGAGGTTCTGATGTTTTCAGCATCAAGGCATATGATTGTTTTTTCTCTAAAAAGAAAAAAACAACTTCAAACTCTTATTGTCACATTTTTTATTCCCACAAATAGATTTTTTCGAATGTTCTTTAAGAAAATAGAGTAAAAAGGCACAAGGTGGTAATATGATTTTTTTTCTCTTAATGAAAAAAGAATAAAGCAAGGATTTTTCTTATTACTAGCATTATTGCCTTACCTTAGGAGGACGACTAGCTTTTTAAATGTGTGCTACAATGTTGTATATCTCTTCGTCGTACAATAAACGTATAATTTCAATCCTGCTACAAAATGAAAACTCGACTAGCTTTGGTGCTGGTTTTTAAGAATTTTGTCATTGGAGTTCATAATCAAACGTAATTATGTACTATAATATAGCCTTTAAGATGTCTACAATAACCGACTAAACCTCACACGAAATAGGAGGCGCTTTTGATTTGTCATAGAAAAGGAATGCTTTCGATCCATGGGAATGGATTGGGAAGGATTAGAAGAAGGCCAGCTCACATCTTCGCCCGCTTTCTGATTGATGAGGCACGAATCTAAAAGGCTCATGGTTATAGCACTATTACCTCTCTAACAAGAACCAACACCTTCAAACTCTAATAGCCACTTTTTCATGAAAAAGTCCCATTATTATTATGTCTAGGATTCCTTTTGCCTTTGCGTGCATTAAGTTCAGGATTTGTATTATACAAGCTGTAGTCCTATCTCCTTTTTTTTTTTTTTTTTGCCCTGAGCCTTTAACATGAGCGAAGTCGATGGTTGTCGTAAAGCCGGGCCCACAGAAAAGTCGATCAAAGCGGTTTATCTGCCTCCTCTAGCCCTCTCTCTATCTTTTCTGTAGTCTAGACGACAAGTATTTAACAGCCTCGGCGGCTTGGCGCTACCGCCTGCTTGCATCCTTTGCCTTGTCCGCCCGCCCCTCCCTCGTTTCACCTCCTCCTCCTCCTCGCACCCACCCACCGTCGCGCCGCTCGTGAACTCCTACGGCCAGATGAGCTCCACGGCGGCCGACGCTCTCCCGGCGCTGCCGCCGCCGATCAGGACCACGGCGCCGGGGCCGGCCTGCTCATCGGCTGCCTCGTCGTCGACAGCGCCGGCGCCGGACGCGGAGTCCGCCGTGGCCTTGCCTCCGGCGGAGCAGCAGCAGCATGGGGAGCAGGCCGCTCCGGAGGCCCAGGAGCAGGAGCAGGAGCAGGAGGCGGAGGCGGAGCCCACGACGCCGACGTCGGAGGGAAGCAGGCTGCGGCCGCCAACCGAGTGCCCGCCGGCGCCGCGGAAGCCGGCGTGGGTTCGTCCTCCGCTGCAGCGGCCGCCGCCGTCGTCGACGACGCCCGCCAAGCGCGACTTCCCGTCGTCCTCCGCCGCGGCGCCGTCGTCGCGCCGCGCCTTCTTCCCCGTCGCGCGCGACCTCACCACCGTGTTCCGCGCCCTGCCGCCCAAGAAGCGGATCCGCGCCGGCTGACGGCCGGAGCCGGACGCGGGCCCGATCCGCGCCGCCCCGGCTCAGGTGGCCGCAAATTGGGTTGTTCGTGCAGGATCTGGGCGTCCGCCAGGGAGGGACGACCACCGCGGCGGCGTCGACTGCTCCGACCTCTCCTCTTCCTCCTCCTCACCGCCGGCCTCCGCCGAAAGCGGCCGCCCGTGCTGCACCTGCATCTCCACTCGTCCTTGGAGCTGGAGGACCATGGTGCCAAAAGAGTGGAACCTGGTGTGTTGTTGCCCATGGACTCTTGGAGTTGTTGTACTCCTCTCCTTCCTGGCTTCTCCTTCCTTTCCCTTCCTCCTCTTCTTTTCTTGGTGAAAGGCCATGGCGTTGGCGTGGTACAGACTACAGAGTGTGTTGGTTTATTAGTTCTTCCTCTGCTTTTTTTTAGTGGGGTTGTGTGGAGTAGAAACTGTAGAATTGGAAAAGGCTGTTATTTATTATAGGAATGATGAATGGGAAAAAAAAGGAAGTGTGTAATAGAATTCCCAGAGATCTGTTCATTATATTCGTTATTATATAAACTATAGCTCACAGTTTGCCAAAATCTTGAGCTTTCGCCTAAAGAAAAAAGAGCATGGGCTCAGTTCAGTTCTGTTGGTGTGTGTACTTGTGTTTTTGCTTTACGATGGCCTTGGTTGCAGTGCCAATCGCAGCGTAAAAGCTCGCCCGTCCGTCCGTCCCAAGAACAAAGAGCTCAAGAGCAATTGTGGTGTGACTGACGGTAGATGGGAATGGAGAAACAATAATCCTGCAGATGAAGAGAGGAGGGCAATTCAAGCATGAAGATCTGCCGGTTCAGCTGAATTCGACCTTGCAGTTGAAGCTTTCCTAACCCGGATGCGCAATTGTGATCCCTTTGGTGGGGGATAAGATCTTCAGAATTTAGTCGAGCTGCTTGTTGTGGATGGATGGATGTGGATCCATGGAGGATTGGACCGGCCGGAGCATGCAAGGAAGGTGGGGGATGGATGGGAAACGTGGTCAGGCTGGGGATGTACTTTGTGCTCTTTTGTCCCGGCACTGCACTTGGGTGTGGGAGAGGAGAATCTTCTATTCATGAGAGCAGGCAGCATGCATGGATGGGGTGGCCAATGCCATTGGCATGAGTGTGTGTGTGGTGTCTGGCGTAGTAGTTTCTTTTTTCTTTTTCACCTCCCTGGAGACTGGAGGCTGGAAGAAGATACAGTAGTCAGTAGATGCCTGTGTCCAGGCCAGTCCTTATTTATCTCTGTAAATTTCCTATGCCACTACATTCCTCTAATCCTCTTCCTGGTTGGCTGGTAAAAAGGAAAAGAAAAATCAAGTTGCAACAGGTTTGTTTGTTGTTGTTCAGGTCAGTTGACAAATGACAGTGGCAGACACAGATGGCAGGGCGGCGCGAAGAGGCGAAGAAGGAGCTTGTACATGTGCAGAGCAAGCAGCCTCACAGTCACATGCATCCATGTGGTGGAAGCTCTTCGGTGGATCCATGCATGGCGATTATTGGTGATGGAAGCTAATCTGCGCTGTGCATGCTGGGTTTGTGGGGGAGGAGAGGAGGGGAGAGACAAACAAGGGGAAGAAGCTGCAGAAACTTTCTTCCTTCTCTCCAGCTCTCCACATGGGCTGTTGCTCTTAGGCCTCTCTGCCTATGGAACAGATGCCTCCGTCTCCAGCCAGGGACAGCGCCCACTTCCCCTACTAGTTGTTTTAGGAAAGCCATCATGAGAAGAGAGACGGATGGCAGGGAGAGCATCTTGTTGCCTCTACTCCTATATTGCAATGGCGTGCAAGGGGCTATAGCTTGAGGACTTGAGGTGCAACAAGCCATAGATTTTTTTTAGAGCTGCTAAATTTGGCGCACAGCATCATCCTCTGCAATCTTAGGCACAGTTTGCATAAGAAAAAAAATATTTTTACTAAAAGAAAAGGAGGAAATCTTATATATAAGTGTTGTGCGTAGGTCTGGTTCAGCTATGGTTGTTTTGTATCGATCTCCTTCGGCGTTCGATAGAAGTACGTTGTCTATATATTTAAACTCTTTTTTAATATAATAATATGAACAATTTTTACATATTCGAGAAAAATATAAGTGTTGTGTATACCATATTTTATTTTCGTAATGTAAAGCATTTGGTATTTCCACCTCTGTTAGCGGGGGCTGACGATGGAAAAGAATTAAGGCATGTTTAAATCAATTATGACTAAAAAACACTTATAGACGACGCTCACAACCCACGTATGCTCACTGCTATGAACACACGTGTGCAACCCCTCTTTCTATGAGCATCTCATTGATTTGAATAGATTTACTCAAGCAATTTAAAGTAACTAATAATTTATAATAAAATTTCAAACCCTCTCGTTCCATTTTATTTCATGATAGAGGGGGTATCTAGAACTCACTACCTAACTAAAGTTTAGTCCTTTGCTGTCTAGATGCATATAGACACCCCATGGACTGTTCAGTGAATTGTTTCAGAAAGAAGAAGGAAAAAAAATCAATGAATTCGTTGGTAAGTAGGGCATGAGCAAAAAAGGCCCTGTTCGCTTCAGCTGAAAAGCTGAGCTGACTTGGACTGAAGCTGATTTGTTGTGAGGGAAAATATTGTCCCAGAGCTGAAAACTATGTGCTGTTTAGTTGAAGCGAGCCAAAATTGCTACTCCACTTGTTTGGATGATCTCAAACTAAGACTAACAGACCTAGTAAAAAGCAAGTAACCTTGTGCTCCTAGGAGGACGAGTGATAATAACGAACCAGCAGCATCCAGGCATGTCTGCAGTCCTGCACCCTCTGCAGGCAGGCAGGCAGGCAGAGGGATTCGGTTGGTTTGGCTTTGGTTTTTTTCACCACGAAACCAGGAGATGGATCAATGCAGCGCTCCAAGGTCAAACGGGTAGGTAAGCCCCCCTACCACTACCAGCATCAGCATGGATGGAAGAGCGCGCGCGACGCACACGCCCTCCATGAGGACACCACCAAACCACCCCAGTGCGTGTGCGTGTGCGTGCATGCAACATAATGCAGCCTAGGATTCTTCTTAGGAGCGACAAATGGCTCTGTTCGCTTCAGCTGAAAAGATGAGCTGATTTAGGCTGAAACTGGTTTGTTGTGAGAAGAAATACTGTTTCAAAGCTAAAAAATATGTGCCGTTTAGTTGAAGCGAACAGAGCCAAAGCGTTCTAAGACCATCTCCGGCAGGGACACAAATCGTTTACCAGCTCTCTCCGGCCGTTCACCATCACCGGGCCAGCACAGCCACAGCACATGGCTTTGCTACCTGTATAGCGTGCGGTGCGGTCAGTAAATAAAAAACGACAGTGCCCTGCAACTGCATGTTCTTCTCCTGCTCTGCTTGCATCATTGCATGTCGTCGTCGTCCTTGTCCCGGTTTCACGAGTGTCCCGTACCATACCTGCTGTCCCTACATTCTCTGTGCTGTCTGACAGCAGAGGAAGGGAAATCTTCCCCTACAGTGTGCTCTGTGCTGTGCCTGCTGCCAGTGCCACTGTCACGACGTCCGTCCTCACTACTCGCCTCTAGGACACTTGCCCGGTTGCCCCAACCCACAAAGCAAAGGAGAAAGTTAGGTTAAACTTAAAAATCATTTTTAAATTAGAATAAACTTATAAATATATTAAAGGGTCAATACACCAGCGCTTAGTTTTGATACAATCGATATTATGACTCCTACTATAGCAGCCTTACAGTAACAACTTAATCACCCTCTCTAATCAGCCAGGTAAGCAACGGACACAATAAAGAACCCAGCAGCCACCAAATTAAAAAGGCACTGAACGTGTACGTACGGTGCACACTGCTTACCTGTTGCCACCACCGACACGCACTCTGATTTCGACACAGCTTATGCTGAAGGAGGAGGAGTATTTATAAACAACACGGTTTTATGTTGAATGCTTCTGGATCTGGGTTTCCTTCGTTCCTGCGTGTAGCTGAATCGCAGCCGCGCGCGAATCTGATGACATTGCACCTGATAATATTATACTGTATAATAACCAGCCAACAACTGCTGCGGCTGATCCTTAGCTTTGCTCTTTGGAGTAATTAAACAACGTCATCTACTGTATCAGCCTAGGATCCGACTCCGAGCTAGAGAGATGGGTGGTTATGTACGTACGGAGCACATACTCTATAGATCAGGCAGCTTTTCCACTTTAGCCTTGCGTTGCTTTGCATCCAATGCAGGCAGCTACTAATTATTGCACACTAACAAAAAAGGGATCAGGAAAGAAAATATATGTTAAATTAAAAAAAAAGGTTGGTTAGGAAGGCAGGCTGACGCGCTGTAGATCCAGTTGCGGCCGCTTTACCCAACGTCCCAACCTCCACTGCAACAAGACGGTTCCACTGCATCAAGACGGGTTAAGTGGCTGCCTTGCCTTGCCCAAGGTATCTTTGCACGTTCTCTGTGCCTCCGTGGACTGGTGGTAGCAAAAGAAAAGAAAAGGCTACGGCGGCGCCACACACACAACGCTATATAACCGTACGAGATCTTGCTTGTGTGTTACTGCGCCGGCCGGCCGGGAATCCTATGGCCATGCATGCATTTTACTCTATTGTTGATCAAAAAGGAATTTGCACCGTATATACAGAGAGAGGTGGCACTGAGAATCAGGGATTTGGAATACCGAACCTGCTCTAATTATTTTAATTAATTCCTTTTTGGTCTATTGATTGATCCTGCATTGTGGGACTTGCATGGTTATATGTAGCCGTGGACGCTGGACGCTGCACGCAGCACATTTGTGTTGTCTAGAGGCCAAGTCTGTATATATTAAATACAGAGTAAAATGCACCGCGGATCCTTAAACTTTTAGTAGATTCCTGTATGGGTTCTCGAACTAAAAATGCTACCATCTAAGTCCTCAATCTATCTGTTCCATACACCAACGGTCCAAAACAACGTGGAGATTGGACACAGGCTCGTTGCTGATTTTGCAAATGACCTCCGCTCCATTACTCTCCCTCACTAGCGCGCCTGGGCACGGCGACGACGTCGTAGGATCCAAAGGGATCATCGAATTTGTACCTAGCTAGTGTTGCGGTGGATCGACTGCTTCCGCAGCGTCGACGCGGCTCTGATCCGTGTCCACGCGAGATGCGATGCGTTCGTCGCCGGCTTCATGCGCGACAAACGGCAAAGTCACAGAGCCGGTGGCCGGCACGCGGCTCTGATCCATCTCCAGGCGAGACGCGATGCGCTCGTCGCCGGCCTCGTGCGTGGAAGTCGCAGAGCCGGTACCCGGTGGCCAGCACACACGGATCGGAGAAGAATAGCGCCATTGACGAACTCCTGTAGCCGCAAGAAATCAGTCTCTAATGGCACCACCATTGTGAATTGGTTGACATTCTCCGTGATGGTGCGTCTATACAGATACTGCTCGCTTAGTGCCGGCACTGACTACTGAGTGCGCAATGGCACTGCTACTGACGCATCCGGAAGCAATGCGGAAAGTGATAGCTGAACTGCACACCAATGTTGGCAGATCACAGCTAGCTGGTGGAGTCCGACATCGCGAACACCTCCCGTATCTGCAATTCATGGTCAAGGAGACCTGACCTTGCGGCTGTCTGTGGCACCATGATCCTCGATCGTGAACGCTTGGGCGCGACCCATCGGTGCCTCGCCCGTGCGGTCACGTGGCTGTGGCGGCAGCGGCCTGCCTGCGCTTGTGTGCTCGCGCTCTCCTGCGTGGCCGCGGCGGCGGCGGCTCGCCCGCGTGTCGCAGTGGCGATGGCCCGCTTGCGTTTGCGTGCTCGTGCGCCAGTGCTCGAATGCTTGCTCGCGTGTAGCTGTGGCCCGCACATGCATGCAGCGCCGGTGGTGGCCGCCCACGCTTGCCTACTCGCCGACGCTAGCTAGCTAGAGCCCCCTGCGAGAGAGAGTAATGGAACATGGTTATTTGCAAAGTTGGCAACACGGGTCCACCTCCTGTCTCCACGCGTGGCATGTTTAGTGCACGGGACGGATAGATTGAGGACTTAGACGGTAGCTCGGCGATTCCCAGCAGTGGCAGACGCAAGGAGCTCGGCGTCGGCGAGGCGGCGGTGCCCCGTGTGCAAGGCCGCGGTGTCCCCGGACGCGCTCGTGCCGCTCTACGGCCGCGGCGGGAGCTCCAGGACTGCCAAGAAGCCGCTGGCCACCAGCATCCCGCGCCGGCCGGCCCTGCTACAGAGCGCGCAAGACGGCGGCCACCACCATCGGCACGCCGAGACCGACGCGCCAGCCCGGACGCCGCGGCACTCCGCCGACACCGGCGCCCACGCCGCGCAGTTTGACGCCCTCCTTCCCGCGCCGTTCGAGGACCGCGGCATGATGCACTCGACGCCGACCGGAGGGATGCTCGGAGGAATGGCGGTGGCCGTCCTCCCGTTGGTGCTGCGTGGGCAGGCGCAGCCGCCGGGCTTGTAGGCAGAGACGGTGGCATATGGAAGTAGAGAGATCCCTGCATCAGATATGGTTCTTCCTCTTCGTGTTCGTGGTGCTTTGCTTGCTCCTGTTTTGATTTCTGAAGCAGGAGCAGGACATGATCCCGCGCCTGCGCGCCACGTGACGTGCTCTGTACAGTACATAGTAAAGGGCTAAGGATGCGATATGAATATGGTGCGGCAGTGACGTATGTGCGTAGGGTCATGTCATGTCATACCGCCTCGGCCCCGCTAAATATGCAATTCTCACGTATCAAGGAGTCAACTATCGTAAAATTTGACTAAAACTATATGAAAAAATACTAACCTTTTTGAGACAAAATAAAAACTATTAAAACGGTTACGAAATATATTTTAATAACAAATTTATTTTAAGACATAAATACTAATACCTTTTGCTATAAACTTGATCAAAATTGACACAGTTTGACAGGACAGAGGGAGTAGAGCTTTGGTGATTACATGACGGCGTTTAAGATGTTAAGGCCCTGTTTAGATCCACTGCAAATTACAATTACAACTAGTCACATCAACGTTGCGGCACATGCATAGAGTATTAAATGTAGACAAACTATTTGCATGTTTATATTTTTTACATGTACATCACGAGACGAATCTTTTAAGCCTACTTGGGTCATGATTGGACAAAAGTTGTCAAATACAAACGAACATGCTACAGTGCAGAATTGCAATTGCAACTGGGATCTAAACACACCCTAAATTGAAAACCAGCTTCTGAGTTCTGATCCTAGACAGAAGAAATCGGTTTCGAAACTGCAAAGGGCCCTTGAGGTATATCTGAAACCATTGTCCACATGTTCATGCGCAAACAGTAACACATAAGCTACTGGTAATATAGAGCGTCAGAAAAATGTTTTAGTATCTGTCTGTCACGCTACCATTTCAGCCCTTTGATCACCTGTGTTCCCTCCGTCTCGGTGGTCACCAGCAATGCAGCAATTAACTCGAAAAGTCCGCAATGTGTGCACAAAAATAATGCCATTCACGGCAGCTTACATGACTCCCTTTGCCAAAAGAACAGCACCTTGACTCAAAACGGCACTTGAGATGTATTACGATCTATGACCATCTTCAGTCACCTTGTGTCACGCCACTTTGTATACATGAACCTATCCCTGCTGATTTTGCACCTGATTAATCCGGATGAGGATGCTCCCAGAGCCCGGCTCTTTTTCAGTCCACTGGAGTGAATTCTTTTCCACATACTTCATCACCTGTCATATTCAAACAGTCAAAACCGTCATCCTCAGGTGAAGACCTAAAACAGCATCTATGTGAGCTACACAGGAGTCTGTTGAACATCGAATTTTAAAGGCATTCTGTATGAATGCCACATACTTGACAGAACATCTGATTCTTCGGATACAACGCATCCATGTCCATTCAATGGTAGACAAAGAGGGTGAAGGCAAAATTGCATGAAACATAAGGATCAATCATGGTGACTAGATTTGTACAATACCTGTACATTTACTATGTGCAGATAAATGTTAAAGATTTAGCATGTTTTATTGTTTTATTTTTTAATTCATTTCCGTGTTACAAAACATGTAATGTTTTCTTGACACACTTTTGTCTGAAGACCTATTCTCGATATAGTTAAGGGCAAGAGGGACCAAAATGAAGAATTTGATAAGATACAGTCCAAAGTTCAAAACAGAATGAAGTAAAATGTTTGTATGAAGCGTTTTATATCATAATAAAGTGGGAGTTTTATGTCAATATTAGTGTTTCGGATGAAAACTCAAAGTACAACTCAAGAATTGGCTTCAAAATCATGCATCCTGCTAAGCAGCAGGTATAGTGCAAAAATCAGAATAGTTAGCTAGCAGATTCACACCTTTCTTCTTTTTTGTCCCATCTTGAAACTGCTGTCATCAACACCAATAATAACTTTCAGGTAATCAAAAGCTGCAAACACGAAACATCAGAGAAATAAGATAATTCCCAAAAGAGGAACTGATAAACTCAAAGAGACATGAACCAATATTACATGGAATGTTGGCCAACTGTTTAAGATGAAGTCTCAAGAGATTAGATACATTTGCTGCATCTTGCTTGCGCAGATCAAGACACAATTCATTTTTTGACTCTGTTTCCCTGCAGGAAGCCGATAACTTAATCTTATAAGTACACATTCTGAGGCTACAAAAAACTAAAAAAAAAAAAACATTCCAATATTTCCATTCGACATAAACATTACACTTACTTGGGCTTGATAATCTCCCCGGCAGATTTCTCATCAGCTAGTCGAGCCATCTTATAACAGCGCTTGCCCTTGATATCCAGAGAGAATTTCAGTTAGTAATATGCTTTCTGGTCTCTATGTAGCCATCACAATAAAACAAGCAGACAAAGCTTCCCATGTTTTATGTTTAATAATTATGACCACAAGTAACAGCATTCACTTTTTTATTAGAATAAGCAAGCCAACAAAATCTTCAACTTGTAAATCTCCACCCATTATCACCCCCCCCCCCCCCCCCCCAACACACACACACACAAGGAAGCGTGACACTTACTTCCTGTATAAGATAATCGACTTCTTTCTTGTTACCCTCCCTAAAAGCATCAGCAGCCTGCAATTTCAGCAGAACATAACACAAGCAATAAATAGACACAATATATTTACTGGTAAAAATTAAACAAAGAACATCATATGGGTCGAAAAAACAATGAACATGGTTTTGGAACCACCTTCTCATAGTACTGCTTCATCATATCCCAGTGCTGCTTTGCAGCCCTGCGGTAGTTCTGGTACTCCTCCTCATTCACAGATGGTGCTACATATAAATCCGAACGACTTAAGCATTTCGCTATGATACATAGTAGTCTTTACATTTTTTAGAAGCTTATTTCATCCTAGCTTGTTTTATCTCAAAAGTTATCGACAAAACCAAAATGTCACTCTCTGTAAGATGTAGTATTTGCTAAGTTGCTCCAGAAGTAGAAAAAATAGCCATCCCACATATCCCACAGCCGTAACTTGTCACTGGCAAGTATCAAATTTGTTTAACCAAAGCTTCTGCAGATAACTACAAGACATTTTGTTACGGTATCAATAATCAACTAGTTAAACACGCGACAGGTAAGAAACAAACACTAACTTTACTTTTTCGTACCACACGTTGCAAGTGGATGGGCATGTAAATGGATAGCACATAAATTCAGTACAAAATGCAGATACAAAGAACTAAAATGGCTGAGAGGATACATATGTTGGGTTTAATTATGTATTTAGAGTAAGTCAGCAACTCAGCATAATATTTCAAGCCACCAAAAAGATTGTATTATGGTTGGTTTTATCCTGTGACTTTAAAGATCTTTGTTGTTCGCCTTCAACTCTACACAGCAAAAGTGTTACAGGCTTGGCACAAAAGATTGAAAATGTAGAAAAAACAGCAGACAATTGGACAAAGATTTTGTACTCACTATGCTTCTAATAAAATGCATGACTACATAAATTATGAAAACAAAGAGAGCACTAGTATGCTGAGTATACCTTTGCTACCTACGACAATTTTGATGGGAAACTCAGTAGAATATGTTGAAATGTCCTCAAGAGGTTTCAGGACTGGTTTCTGATATGGGACTCTGTTTCGATTTGCACCCAATTCATATCGTTTTAGTTTTGGCTCCTCCTCCAATCGTTCAGGTACAGTGAAGATTGCTTCTATCACCTCTCCTGGAGAAATCTTTGGCTTTGACCTCTGCATTCCCTCTGTTGACTGTGAGCCTAAGCATCTTCCCTTTGAAACAGAACATTCTACTGCCACATCCTGCACCATCAATATATCATGGGCCACAATCATTCAAATACTTGTACCAAACGAAAAAAAAATGCCAAATGCATTCAAATGAAAATTCATATATTAACCTGGAAAGTAGAAGTTGCATTGGTACATCAACCAATATTTGACTGGGCATTGAGCTACCATTTAGAAATCAAAAGGACACAATAAATTTTATTTACTCACGCAACAAATCAGATATCAAGTCAAGCTACAAAGGCGGACCTAAGCGATATAGGCCAAAGATCAAATATTAGTACAAAATGGTAATTTTGCTGTATTAAACACATTCCACTGAAAATATATCAGCACAAGAAATGCTGAACACTGCAATCCAATCTGGCAAAAAAGAAACAAAGTAAAATGCTATTCAAGTCAATGAAACAACAAACATGTAATAAAGAATCAAAACATGTAAAGAACAAACAGCCCTCAAAGGAATTCAGATGAACATTGCAGAGTGATTAGCAAGTTCCACATATACAGGAGTACAAGGAATTCAGATGAACATTGCAGAGTGATTAACAAGTTGCACATATACAGGAGTACAGTTCAGAAGTATACATGTGAAGAGACCAGAGTAGTCTTACTTGTATTGCGTTATGTTTGCTTTCTGCCTTTTTGCCTGGATCTTTTTCAGAAAATGACATCAATTCATCCATGCTCTGCGTAAAACAGCACAGCTCTATTAGTAGGCCAATAAGAAATGAAATAAAAAATTAAACTATGCATGCACAACAATATTAGTGAGCCAAGTGGAAATTGTAATGACAGATGAAAATATGTCCTACAAACTCTAAATAATAAAGCCTAAATGCTAAACCCTTTCACTAAATTTGCGACAGTTCGGAGCGGGAGAAAATATACAGTAAACAACAATTTTATTAGTACCTTCTTAATATCATATCCACAGCTGCCTGCAAAAGTAAATGTTAAACAATCAAGACATTTCTTGGTATATAAAGTGAATGGGCGAAAATACAGATCAGATAGAAAACATGCTAACCTAGAACTTCACGGATCAATTCTCTACTAAGCTTAAATCCTTCACCAAGCATGCAAAACAGAAACTCCTCAACATCTCTGTTATTCAAAGTCTCCCTCCTTGGTGCAGAGTCAGATTCATCAGATTTCACCTTAAAATCATCCCGCATGTACTCTGGCAGTTCAACCCTAAGAGGTTTGTCTTTTTGTGATGCTCTACTCGCTGTTGTTGTAGCCCTGGTAGACTCTTTTCCTAACATGCTGGAGACAGTACCAAATGCAGCACTAGACTTACGCAACTTTTCAGGCATTTTTGTTTGATCTGAATTCTCGATATGATTTTCTTCAACTGCCTGCTCAGTCTGGGGAAGAGTTATTGCTTGGCTTGAATTGTCCATACAGTTTTCTTCAACTGCCTTGTCAGTGTGGGAAAGGTTAGTCTTGACACTTGGCTCAACATTATTAATATGAGGCAATGAATGATGAAGGTCGGTTAAGAAATCTCCAGCTTTGTTGACATCGCCATTTGCTTTGATATATGCATCGGCTATATCTTCAAGTGAAAAGGCACAGCTGAACACATCAAGCAATGTATTAAGTGCCCTGGTTTCATCGTCACTGGATGAAGTCAGCGCATGGGATAGATCCATGGTGAGGACCTTCCCAAAAGGGGCCTCTTATGAACTGTCAGACCTGCCCAACAAAAGAAGGGTTTATCACGTACACAGAATGCAGCATTAGTGTTATCACTTCTCAGCCCAAGAAACCATTGAGAATTGTGAACAAAGATGGTTGACTTTCTTAAATACATGATAAAGTGTCAATTTCATGGTAAAATGATTTATATATTATTCAGACATGAGACACTAAACGGGCGAATGAACTAAGTTTAGCAGAAAATGTTCAGTAGGGTCTGATAAGCTGTTGTGTTTCTTAGTTCTTCCAAGGTGTTTTTTGGTTTGAGGAAATGGTACAGGAACCATTTGTGCATGCATAGGTATAATAGCAAATTCGAAGGTATCAAACAAACTCAAACCACACGGTGCAAAGTGCAAACTATTTGCCTTTGATCATAATTTCTGACAGCAATTTCTAATCCTTTAAGAATTGACATGATCTTAGAAGTCATCACAGATAAACATGAAAAAGTCACAGTAAAAGCATGATAAGCATTCCTCTCAACACATTCATCAACTAATCACACATTAAAAATTGGAATAAAATGACCAGGATCAAAAAAAGACAGATAGTGTTGCCTCCTGAACTAAGTAACAGGACCGATAACCAAAATGTTAAAACAAACCCAAATGTAAAATTGAAAAGAGAAGAGAGAAATCCAAGCAACATGGCAAAATTGGGTAGCACTGTCAGTTTGTCTCTGTATGGTTCAAGCACAGGTGACTAGGTGAAGAATAAACTCCTAGTGGACAGATGATCATCACACTCCAATGCAAGTGTGCAAAGCAATGATGCAGCACTACCAGTGGCGGACGCAGCCGAAAATATGAGCTAGGGCGAACCCCTGCCTGCCGCTGCGCCTCCGCCACGCGCTGGCCCCTTCCCGCCGTTGCGCCGCCGCCGCGCGCTGGCCCCTGGTCGCCGACGCCGCTCCCGCTCGCTCGCGCGCAGCGCAGGCACAGGGGGAAGGAAGAGCACGAGGCACGAACCTGGAGGGAGGGCCGCCCAGTCCGCCGGTGCCGCCGCCGCGCGCAGGAACCAGGAGGGAGCGCCGCCGCCGCGTCCCGACTCGCGTGTGCCCGAGTAGGTTGGAAGGGGTATGCCGCGGCTCCCTCTGCCTGGCTTTACCCAAGGACGACATGGGCCGGATGTTTGGCCCGCTCTGCAGGGTGCGGTGGTAATGGGCCTTGTGGCCAGATGGCCCATGAATGCTGTCTGTGCCTGGTTTTCTTTCATCTCGTTGATGAAACAACCGCTACTCCTTAGGAAACTAGAGAATACCAGTACCACTCGTCAGAGGGTATTTAGGGCGAGATGGATTCGTATCTGATCTAAATACCTTTAAGTTAGAGTTTGGGTACACAATTTCGCATAAAAAGTAGAGAGCATAAAGGGTGAAAATACCTAGTTAGTGATCAGTGAAGAGAAAGAAACGGCTCGGGGCTGAGGGGCGGCGTCGACGATGATAATACAGACAGAGAGGAGAGACCCTATGAGCGGAGCGAAAACGTCGCGACATGTCGTCTAGACAATGTTATCCTAAACGCTAAACAATAAACAGCCGATCGCCCTTTGTTAGCCTTTAGAGGGTTTATAGACGGTGTTTAGATAGAGTTAAATGGTTTAAACGATTTTGTACTATGACAATAAAATATGCATATTTGTGTATGTAAAATTAAATATGTTAGAAAACTTACTTATTTATACACATAAAATTCAAATATTCTACCAAATAATCTTTTAGAAAGAAATCTAAATCTCACAATACTTCATATAATTACAATATTAATTAGTTTCGTGTTGACTGTGATAGTCATAGTCCTCTAATTGACTAAATTATGGATTAAATGGTTGTTTATCTCATTTGTTAATGTTTAAGTTGATTCTAATTAGTTAGACAGAATTAAACAGTTTAAACGGGTTTAAATGGTCCAATCGTTTAATTCACCGTTTAGTCCTAAACTACACGTGTGGCTTCTGTTTACCGTTTTAATAGACTAAACGACTGTTTAGACGAACAGTGCGCCCAGTTACGTAGCAAAGAGACTTGTGAGACAATCGTTAGAGCCCATTTGTAACATCTAGATGCATTTCTTAAAATAGTCCCATAGGAGGAAATGTGAAAAAATTCCCTCACACCACTCTTATAAAAGGGGAAGAGTGGGAAGATTGAGAAGGATCTAGCCATTAATTGTTTTGCTCTTTCTCAATTTCTCTCCTCTGTTGTCTCTAATTTGTTCAGTCTAAAACCAAAATTCTGAACGCTCAAGAGATTAGGAATGCTTACCACTTAACACATTTTGTAAACTCCTTCTTTTGTCCATTCTTTGATAGTTAAAAAAGGCAGAAAAATAATATAAGTTCTAATATATGTAATAAATATAGATATGCTCAGAAAATATCCCTGATACTCGCCGGAGGGCACCTAGCACAGCTGCCCAACCTCGCCGTATAAATAGTTCCGCCTCTGAGCACTACCCACTCCGTAAGGCCTTAACCGTATCGAATGAGAGAGGCAAGCATCAGAAATACTAGCATGCCATGATAGAGAGTACGCTAATAACCAACAAATGATATGCAACCACGTCTTCACACAACTTACAGAATTTCAGTCCAATAGTTTAACATTAATGAAAAAAGTGTGACCAATCGAACGATCAACCAAGAGTTCAACCAAGGAATTCGCGAGTTGGGTACAAAGGGCCGTATCAAAGCAGATAGAAACCACACTGCCCAGACTCAGCCTGCCTAGCCAGCATAATTTTACAAGTCACCCACAAACGGGGAAACACCACTAGAAGCTGCCTGCTCTGATGCGCCATATAACCATCTAACCAGAGAACCCATGCCCAAACCCTTCACTTTCGAACCAAACCGCCGTGGGTGCCATCTAATAATAGAAACCACAACCGAACCCTCTAATGTCGAACGACCACGGGTGAACACAACCACCACCAAAACTGAAATCGAGCGCCGACTGGAAACTAAAAATTGGAGAAATTACGAAACAGCAGGACCGATCGACACCGACGCAGATCCCGTTGAAAGGTCCTAGTATGGCTAGAGGGGGGTGAATAGCTTAAATAAAAATTTTACAAACCACTAAACAAGTAATTAGAACCACAAGAGGCTATAAACGCAATGCTAAGACAACCACTAACCTAGGCAAGCCACCTACATAATTCTAGTTAAATCTTAGTTCTAATCCACACAAAAGAGCTAGCAAAAGCTAAACAACTACACAACTACTTAAGAAAAGGAAACAAGCTACTTTGCACAAGGATAAGAAAGAGATGATCGTCGAATAAAACCTTTGCCTTGTGAAGAAACCAATCACCGGGACAATCAATAAGTCACTCACTCGAAGGTGAGGAAATCAATAGAGGCACCAAGATTTATCCCCGAGGTTCACGTGCTTGCCGGCACGCTATGTCCTCGTTGTGTCGACTTCAACCGGTGGTTCGGTGACTAATCGGTATCACACACCAAGCCTACACTAGGCGCCACAAGAACCTACCACGGAGGAAGTAACTCAAAGACACGAGCAATTCACTAGAGTTACCTTTTGAGCACTCCGCTCGGGGAAGGCACAAGAACCCCTCACAATCGCTGGGTGTGAGCAAGCACAATCACCAAGCTCCTTCACACCTTCTTCTCCTCCAAGCCGTCTAGGGACACGGCAATGTCCTAAGAGAATAAGAACTAATCCAAGGCTTGCTCTCAAGTGCTCTAGAATGCAAAACACAAGCAATGATGCACTTGAGGTTCACTCAATCTCACTAAGAATGATCAAGATTGATGAATTAGTGAGAGAGTGGGAGGTTAGAATGCAACAAAGTGTATGACAATGATCCAAGTGAGCAAGCGAGTCACCAAGTGACCAGGGAGGGAGTATAAATACCCCCAAGCCAACTCCTAGCCGTTACACTCTTTGAAACAGCCGTTAACCCCGTTTTCATACCATCGGACCGACAGCGTCGGACCAAACGGCAGCGTCCAACGCTCAGATGAACGCCACGTGTCAACAGATTTAAACGTCGTTCGTCCGATCTCAACGGTAACTGAATTCGCGCGTTTTGACTACCGTCAGACTGAGGTAGTCGGACTAATCTCCTGAGTCCGACGCCTTCTCTTAGCTCACCGCGCACGTATCGTCGGACGATCGTGCAAGCATCGTCGGACTAAAAATTTCACCCGTCCGACGCTTCCAGAGAGGGTTGAAAACGCTAAATCATCGTCGGACTTCGTCCGACGCTTGCCGTCGGACTTTCCTTCAAGCGTCCGACGCTCCTCAGCGTGCCACGCGACACTCTTCGCTGCTCGGCATCGTCGGACTGAAGACCACAATGGTCCGACGCTCGGTAAACGAGCGTCCGACGCTCACAGACAGCTCAGGCGTCGGACCGAATCAATGGTCCGACGCTACGCCCACTAACAGTCCGACACTCTGTAAATAGCCCTTTTCAAGTCTATTTCTCACCCCTTACTTTTATGTGCTAGCACTCAAGGTCTTCTACACTTGTGCACAGTGTGTTAGCATTTTGCAAACATTTTTCAAGGGTTTTCAAAGGGATTCTCTAGGTTGGTTAGATCAATGCATATATATCAGATGCAACCTAGCGCACTTGAAAGTAATCCAATAGTTTAGTTCTCCCCTTGATAGTCGGCTATCTATCCTAAATGTGATCACTCCCACTTGGAGTCTTGATCACTAAAAGAAAAGCCCTATTTGAATATACCTTAGCCTCTAGCTTTCCTTCTTTAAGTCCTTTTTTTTTTCTCCTTGATCATTTCATCTTGATCTTCACTTGAGCTCATGTTACCTTCCTCCTTACTACTAATCTCCTATTTGCTACACACACTTAGCACTTAGATTAGTAACTTGGTTTCATCAATTACCAAAACCAAACTAGAGTCTTTCACCCATGCTCAATCAGAAACAAGCCGCAACTCCAGCACTAAACCATCCACCCACGGGACACCATGGTGGAGTAAGCACGAGATCAATCTCCACCCCCAAACAAAGCAAGGCCGCATGGGGGTTCGAGTGCATTCTAGAAGGTTCTGGAGTGAGTGAGTGAGGGAAGGAGGGAGGGAGGGAGGGAGAAAGGGGGCCGCACGCACCCAGACGGCTTCTTGAGACGCCCTCGCCACACGCGGGCCACTCCACTGCGGCACTTCCCACTCCGCCCCGCTGCTGCTTGCCGCGGTCCTTACTGGTTCGTTTTGCGTGTACACCAGGGATTTAAAGGAGGAAGAACGGGTTTGTCCCACCTGGAGGTGGTGGTCCAGGTCTACGAAACGAGGTGATCCACGCCGTCCGTGCGCCTGCATGCGGAACAGCGGAAGGCATTTTGTGTACACCGAGGATTTAAAGGAGGAACAGCGGAAGACATTTTGTGTACACCGGTAAAGGAGGAAGAACGTCTAGCCTACCTGGAGGTGGTGGTCCAGGTCTACGAAACGAGGTGATCCACGTCGTCCGTGTGCCTGCATGCGGAAGAGCGGAAGGCATTTTCAGTTCGGGGATATGACGACCTCGTCGTGGTTTATTGAACCAGGTCTAGATGTTCATCCGTCATTCTGATTTGGGGGCCCTCTCGCTCACTGCTTTCTGCCTTTCCCCCATTTTACCGTTGTTCCTGCTTCCTAGTACTGTCGTAGGTAATAGGCTGATTGCTCTCATAGTCTCATTCGGGTTGGGTTCATTGTACCTTCACGGTCATTTTTTTTTCGAATTACACAGTACAAACACAGACGTTCACAAAAACCCTACCCCTACCCCTATGAGCACCTCCGAAAGACTGTGCCAGTAGATTTCGAGATTGATAAAGTCACCATAGACGTCTCGCTGTCGACGGGAACGTCGACTACCACTGAAGGCACAACGCCGTTAAATCTTGGAATAAATTCAGGAGAGGTGCGACAACTAGAATTTGAACCCTGGTGGGTAGCGTCCAATGGACAGTCCTATCATTGGACAACAGGCCCATTCGCACCTCCACGGTCAGTTTGCAGCGTGGAAACATCAACCCCCCACCCTCAAACTTTATATCTAGTTCATGATTAAAGTATTGTGCTACATTAAATATTTTCTAATGATAGATTAATTAGGTTTAAATTTTTATTTCATGGTTTATCCAAAAAACCATGATTTTCTATTAATATCCAAAAAACCCTTCTGGCATTCCATGAAATATCTGACGTAGCACGTAAAAATTTTACACCTTAAATTGGGTACTAACCGAGAAAATAATTACCAGTTCTTCGTGTTAGAACGAGGGATGTCAATATTCCGCGGTTAGAATTTTCTGATCTTAGGTGTCGTTTAGATTTAGATGACTAAAATTTTGTTTAGATTTGGATGACTAAGACTTTCTTTCTTTTTTGAAGACAGCACCAGTAGGACGAAAAGTCCCCATTTGAATAATTTTTCACCGTGCTGGTGAAACTAAAAATGGAGAACAGCGGACAGCTAATACTGGGGACGACCTTCAAGGTCAGAAAAGTACATAACAACTAGGGGATAGAAGGACTACAACACATAATGACGCAACAAGCAACAATAAGATTCAGCTACCAACACTGTCTACAAATGGAAGCGACTGCAAACATTACTTCCTAACATGTTCTACCACCAGTGATAGAAAGATGGGTGTGAGAGAACAACCGGAGAGAGCACAAGATCGCGCCAAGCACGGATGGAAGCAAACGTGCTTATACCGGTGCCTTCAAGAATGAAAATGATGTCCACGGACGCCGTCATCGGAAACGGAGCACAGGCTCATAAGGGCTTTCGCCTCGAGACCTGCCTAGCAATTGAAGCAAACTCAGAATGACCTTCATTATAGCAGCAAGTGAAATATGTAGCGACACCTCAAAAAGGAAAATGATGCCAGTTATACGACATCGTCACTAGTATACAGAAAAGCCAGGCAAAGGTTTTCACCTAGATTTTATAATCATGCATGAGGAAACCAAACTTGGTGATGACGACGTGGAACTGGAGGGGCATTCTAGAATTCTCGATTTTCTAGCATGAAGAGGATTTAAGAATTTAAAGATCTCGATTGATAAGACTTTAAGAATCTGCCTCACTATCTTTCTTGTTTGGGATAGTGCACGGATTTTTTTTTTCATCAAATCCTAAAATCTTTACCACGGGCACTTGGAAAATGAGAGAAGTGATTTCGAGACTAGGTAAGAACATGAGGATTTAGTTAGAAAAACTTCCGTAGAGAATACAATTGTTGGCATAATTTTGTTTTTAAAAAAAGGGAGCAGGAAGGAGTGATTGCACTAGTCAACGGAAAGTGAAGAGAAACGGATCAATTTCCGGTGAAGTTCTGCACACATCACGTGACATTGCTATCTTAGTTTACAACGATTGATACGATTTTGATGTGCACATTCAATCCATTAAGGATGCGAAGGACACCGAAAACTTGGCTTCATTAAAGCCGGCGCCCGGCGGCAACATACGTAAGTACATACCATAGTAGAGCTATTTAGTGAGAGCATCTCCAACAGTTTAGCAATTTTCGTCTCCTAAATTTTGTTATTTGCCAACTCTCAAAATAATTTGGAGAGTAAAAAAAGATCCCATCTCTAACAGTTTAATAAATTTTATTTCTCAAAATCCAAATCTACCGGTCAGCTCTTCAGTGAATATTATGCAAATATTAAGCACTTTAGTATAGCTCCGGTAGCCTGTCGCCCAGGCCGCCTGCCAGGAGCCTTGTACGAGTTACATCGCCGTCTCTCACTCCTATTGCAGCCGTACTAGACCGAGACGAGATGAGACTGCCAGCGCGTGGTGTTTGACGGCGAGTGGCGACGACCAGCGCATGGGGTTCGCGCCCAAAGGCTGCTGAGCCCAGGCCTGAACCGCTGTCAGAGAGGGAGAGCAAGCGCGCGCGAGGAGGGGCGGATGGATGCCAAGCGCGGAGTTGCGTGCATATTTGCGCGCTGAAGGGCAAGAAATACAAGTTGGAAAAGACAGGAACCTTACCAAACTGCTGGAGAGAGTTTTTTTTTTAAAATTTGCTAAAAAATTATGGATGGCAAAGTCATTTGAACACTGAGCTATTACAACTGTTCATCTGAGCTTGATTTTTTTTTCGAAAATGGCAACAGTCGTTGTTGACTAACATAACGATCAATACATCATTATAGTTTACGGTGCATAATGTCACAAGTTACAGCCCATGTACCAAGGGCATGATAATAACAACAATACAGTAGATTAAGGGAGAAAACACAGAAATAAGCACTGCATGAATCCATCAAATAGGAGTCACCGCGCCTTTGGTTCCCCGGCCGCTCTTCACCGGAGCTAACATTTCTAGCCTCCAGGAAGCATGCGGCCCACACCAACCAATCAGACGCTCTCTCCCCAGTTTGGAGAGGGCTACCTCGGCCATAATGGCAGGTTATCAACTACTATAACTGCTTATCTGTTTCATAGTTCACACACTTCTTCACACGATATCAAACTGCGCATAACAATGTGGGCCTCCGAATGACTATATCTAAGCCCAATTGACCATCTCCAGGGCCGATAATACGCAGGCCCGTCAAATGGCCTCTACGCGAAATTGAGCCGGGAGGTGTAGGTGGCCTTGGGGGCCCAGTTCTTGGGGATAACGTCCTGGGCCGTAAGGGTCTGCTTGCCAGACAAGGTCGTCAAATGCACAGAGAAGGGCCCAACAAGTGGGCCCGGGATGAGGCTCCACGTGGCGCCCCAGACGTGTTGCATGTCTCGCCACTGCGCCGAGTTGGCCTACATCCACATCGATGTTGCAACAACTTCAGTCATTCCAATTCCAAATAAAAAGGAAGATAAAAGTTTTAGTCTAGCCTTCATGATAGTAATTTCAGAAAATCACCCCGCAAAGATAGAAAGAAAGAAAAGTCTGATGAGCAAGTCACTGCCGATCCTGAGAGCTGAGATGAGACTTATTGGTATATAACAACTGGAGTAATTAACAAGCACATAAGAGCTTCACGGTGCTGGTACAGGCAGTGGGGCTAACAGTGTGACACCAGAAGATAGGTTTATGTTAATACGTACCCCACATATGATGGAGCAGCACTGTAAAAGATAGTACTAGCATTATTGTAGACAAGCAGAAGCACAGTGTACGGAAAAAGGAAGAGATTGCTATTAACTCCTGACAAAAAATGAACAGCAGCATGTGTAGCTGGCGAACTCAGCTGCTGCCATTTTGGTGTCGCGGGAAAAAAAAACTGAATTGCTGTCGAGAACTTCAATTGAAGGTCTTTAGAATTTGAACCGATAACCATGGCTTTGCCAAAACTAGTACCCCCTCCGTGTCAATAAACATGTAACTACGGGTTGCGTGTCAGATAAAGTAGTTCACGTTTGATCAAGTTTCTAGTGAATAATATTCATATTTATAGCTCCAAATTCATATATTATGAAAATACATTTTATTATTAATGTAATGATGTTTATTTGATATTATAAATATTTATAGTTTTTTATTTATAATTGGTCAAAATTGGTACACTCAAATATGCTATCGTAGTAGAATTGCATGTTTTTTTTTTGGGACGAAGGGAGTATTACAGTTTATTGTACTAGCTTTGCAAAAATCATGATTATCAGTTTAAACTGTAACATGTGCCGTACCACTAGACTGTAGTTTTGGCAAAAACTAGTTCAAACCGGAGTTTTGTTACTTTATGGTAAGGTAACAAAACTTTTTTTTTTTGCGAAAAAGAAACAAAATTGTAACATGCGCCGTGCCACTAGACTTGGCGGCAAACGCCGCAGAGTATTCCCACTAGCAATGGCCAATGGACTCGACGGGACACAAAAGGGGAACAGACAAAAGCCTAGTTGCGGCCCACGCTGGCCCATGTATCCAGAAAACCATCGCCCATGTCCCTAGCCGCATGTGAAAAGGCAAAGGATCGCACCACATCCCCACTCACATGCTGCGCTAGGACTACACTGCCCACAAACACCTGTATGTCCTATGGCAGAGCTTGGGAGAGTAATCAACAGGGGTCAAACACCAAAAAAACAATGAATTTTGACAGACTTAGCTGGTTAGTTTCAAGCCTAATTAAGATCTACTAATGGACATGACCAATGAACAGGGGGGCCATGGCCCAGTGTTGGAGAAGCTGATCTCCAGCAGATCTAGAATCAGTAGTAGGTGGCTAGGGTTAGAGTGATTGGTGGGAAGAGTGGGATCCCTTGTCCCTTACTCATATAACAATGTCAAGTTACATTTCATATTGGGTCTCTTCTAGGGAAGATAAGCCATACACCATATGGGCTTCCCCCAACACCCAGGTTGGCCATAAGAAAGCTACGCTCCTGTGCATGTCCCTATTGAAAGAAACGCCAACACGTTCCGACATAGGAGTATATCACCAACAAAAAGAGCTCTTGCAATGCATGGTGCGGTGCCGTGGTCGAGTGGAGACTTTTCGCTGGATGTGGTGTGAACTGTGAAGGGTGAAGGAAAAAGCAAGCTTGCACTGATGCGTTATTACCTGTTTGAGCTGCATGGACCCGATGTCGCCGTCACCGTCCTCGAACTCCACCAGAAGGGAGAGCCATAAGCTAGTGGAGCCCTCGTTCACGTGGAAGGCGATGTTCTTGCCCCCGTACCTGCACGCCGTCCTGCAAGCACACAACACAAACGCCGGCCGATCGACGGCCGTAAATTCACCCTGGCCCTGGCCCATTCGTCGGTACTGAGGACGATTCACCGGCGGCAAGGTTACTCCAAGCGCGGGCGGCGTACGCACTGTGGTCGTTGCTAGCTCATTGTAATAATAAACTGTAGGCCTGTTTAGTTGCCGAAAAATGAGGTAAAAAGTTACTGTAGGGGCTAGGTAATCTTCTCCAATAAGTATCTAATCATGGCCCAACTAGACTTAAAAGATTTGTCTCGAGAAAGTCAGGTAAAAAATATAAACATACAACAGCTGCTACTTTATTTAATGCTCCATACAAGTGTAAAAGACAATTAATATGACGGAGAAGATTCTCATTTTTTTAACTATAAACAGGGCCTATGTCTAACTTCCGTTCCGTGTATGTGCATTGCGCATCCATCGCACGCCATGAGCGCGTACGGAGAGTGTGAACTCTGTCGCACTCGCACATTGATTTCTTCTTGGCCATTATAGCCTAGGCCATGGCGTGCCCACTGTGCCCACTGTGCTCAGTGAGGCGAGGGAATGCATGCATGGCACGGCCATGGCACGCTCCAAGATCCAACTACTCCTACCAGTCTATATGTATACTATTGCAGCCAGGCAGCGGCATACTACCCCCATGGTGGTCCTCGATCATGGCCTCATCTGATTACAGCATCACATTTTTAACCTTCTGTCTACTCTCTCCCTGGTACCACTGCCGGGCAGGAAGAATGCAGTGCTGTAGAGTCTTTTTCGTTTTGACTCAGAGAGTTCCAAGTGTCTGCATTTGTAGTAACGTCAGTCGCCGCCCCCCCCCCCCGATACGGTCCTACCCCCTTCCAGCATTCATCTCTATCGTAGGACTCCAGTAGTACAGTGTACTCCAGTAGTACAGTGGTATTGATGAGGCAGTAAAAATAATAAGGGGGTGTTTAGATCCCTCTACAATTCCAAAACTTCCGTCACATCAATTTTACAGCACATGCATAGAGTACTAAATATAGACGAAATTTTTACATGGTTACACAGTTTGCCTGTAAATCGCGTGACGAATCTTTTGAGTCTCCTTGGGCCATAATTGAACACTTATAGGAAAAAATTCCTCGCTGCTATAGTATCAAAATCCCAAAACTTTACATTTCTAAACACCACCTAAATCTAGGCATGCATGCAGATTCAGCTAGCGTTCCTGCGGAACACGACGTTGATCTCGCCCCGGTTGCGCAGCTGGCCGCCGGCGCCGGCGACGGCGAGGCGGCCGAACGCGGCGCCGCTGAGGTCGAAGTGCGTGCGGCCGCCCGCGCAGACCCCGCCGGGGCACTCGTCGGTGACGATGACCATGACGGCGATGCGCGAGCTGATGCCGTGGTCGAGACACCGGACCTTGTAGCAGGCGCCGCAGCCCTCGCCGGACTTGAACAGCACGGGGCTCATCGGCACCACGTCCACCAGCGTCCCGTACCCGCACGCGCCGCCTGCCATGCATGCGTGGTGGTTAATTAATATTCATCTCACGTACGGTGATTGATATAGAGACAGCAGTATTTTGTACTATTGACGGCTCCATCTAGTAGTAAACTACAAAAGGTGAATGAAACTCTATTCGCTTCGTCTGAACATCGCTTATTTTTGATGAATGCATGAAACATTGTTTTTCTCTCGTAACACAAATATACATATACGGAGTAGTATAGCTGTAGTATTTGACTTGCAAGTGAATTCACTTCCTATACAGACTTGTCAGCCCATTTTGTACGTGTCAGGCGTAAAAGACGACAGAGTGTCGGTGGATTAAACCCGACGCGCGATACGGTTGTTGGTTCCTAGTAAAAGCGGCGAGTTAAGGACGACCCGGAAACAGTGGAGCACGACCATTGTCTACACGCTCCACTGCCGGCCACCTCGTGCGTGGCATTGCATGCACGAATCTTAAAGGCTCTCTCCGCTTGACAGTGGCAAATTAAACCACGGTCCTTGCTCTACTTCAAGGGATACGCCGATCGATGTAACACTAAAATGTGGTAATGGGAAGAACTATTTACTTGAGGAAAAAGGGAAATAGTAGCCATATGCTGCAAATCGAAAGTTCAAGTGTCATGCTTATACTGATCGATCGCATTTACAGGGAAAAAAAATGAAAATGAAAGGAACACAAGCTTGGGTGCAGTAGCAATGCATTCATCATTGTTCATTCTTCTACCGGCCGGGAAATTTGCAGGACGAAGGATGTGAGAATTGAGCATAGAGCCATGGAGGCACATATATATTACCGTCGCTGCCGTCGCCCTCGGCGCTGCCGTACCAGGTGGCGGTGGCCGAAGAAGCGCGCGCGCGGCGGCGAACATGAGCGACGCGAGGAGCACGGCGCGGATGGAGAAGGCACCGAAGGAAGCGGTGGAGCTCGGGGAGGCGGCCATGGCGCGCGCGTGAAGAGCAGAGAAACAACGGCGGCACAACCAGCAGGCATGCGGCGAGCGCCTACCAGACACTCCCTGCTGTCCAGTGCAGAAATGGCCGACCTCGCTCGAGTGTTTTTGCTATATATGATGGAGAGATTGGAGAGCATGCACTTGGCCCTTTGCCACGTGATGTGGGGTGGCCTTTGCTCGCTGGTGCCGGGAATCATCCTGTCCGACCAGGTCGGACAGGGGCCCTCCTCCAACCACCCAGGCATGCGGGTATGCGGCCGCGTGTATGGGCGAGTGGCAGATTGCGTGGCCGTTGGGAGGGGATGGAGTCATGGCGTGACTGGGTACTACGTACTCCGTTTTTCTTCTTTGTTTTCTATTTCTTTTTTTACTTTTCTTTATTTTTCATTTTTCTGGTTTGATGGTTTATTATTCTTTTTTATTTTTATTTTTATTGCATATTTTCTTTCTTTCTTTACTTTTTTCATTTTTTCATTTCTTTCTTTTTTTCTTTTATATTTTTTTGTTGTGTTCAATTATGTGGTTATCATTTTTATTTCTTTTCCTTTTTATTTTCCTTTTGTTTTTTCTCTTTCTTTTTCCTTTTCTTTCTTTTTTTATTTTTCTTTCTTGTGGTCGTATTTACCATTTTATGTTTCACTTTTTACACTCTATTTATTTATTTACTTCTATGCATACTGTTGCTCCATGGTGTAATATATGTTGTTCAAGTAGTATCTATAGTATGTTTATATGACGTATTCTTAAATGTTCTAGTGGTACATATAAAATATTCTGTGGTATATCTTTACTGGTTCTCATAGTATCTATGAAGTGTTTTTAAGCTTTTGTTCGCGTAGTATACATAGGATGTTCTATGTTTATTTTATCGATGTTCGTGTAGCATTAATGTGATGTCCGCGCAGTGTTAATGTGGTGTTCTACTTTTAAGGTACTAGATGATACCCTACGCGTTGCCGCGGAGATTTTGTATATACTGTATGTCTTTCACAGTTTCACATGAGTTTCACCGTATGTCTTTCAATTGGATAAAAAATTAAGCAGAATGAAAGTGAAATTATTGGGCAATTTTTAAATCACACAATCCATTTGTTCTGATGGTGGCAAAGCATAAAGAGAAAAGTAATGCAATGAGAATTAAATATAGATATATGAAAGCTAATGTGATATATATGTTCGATGTTTAGCATAAATTTACTTACTGGGATCAAATGATCAAATACCACATACATATGAATAATGAAGTAATTATTAAGAGGCATTCTGAATAAAATATAACTCCATACTAAATCCACAGACTGTTTTCAACGATTCAGAAAGTAATATCCTAAAGCACCTGTAGTCCAGGAGCAGGCAGCTACCAGCGGATGATAGTATCTACCCATCTACTCATTTCTGAACGTATATTACCACATCCGACTTCCGACCTGGTTCAGCTGTGGGACCCGCACTTGAAATAAAAGAAAAGCTTCTCATGCGTGCGGACGTGCAGTTCTTGCTTCTCTAGTCGTCGGCGTCACCATATGCCCATATCCTCCCCGGCTCCCCCTGCCACCACTGCCATTCCAGGCTGCTGATGCGCGCTCCCCTTGCTCCCGCTGCCCCTCCACGACTATGCTCCTCGGATCTATGCAACTTCCGCACGCGTCGCCACCTGCGACCTCGCCATGGCCTTCTCAATAGACCACCACGGGGCCGCTGTAGCTTGTAGGCATCTGCATTTTGCCGTGGCTTCGTCCACACCTGCGGCCCAGCTCGCTTCACGGCGATAACATTTGCTCGTGGTTGATCGGGGGAAGCCACAATAGTCGAATGTCAAGGGAGGCTTTGCGCCCTAGCCCCGTCTGATCATTTAGATATATAGTGTGGGAAGAATAATGACCCAGCTTTCACGCACGAAGACAAAAAGACTCGCCTAGTGTTTGGTGGGTTGGTGGCGTCGTGGCCATATTTTCTAGCACTATGATCAATTATCAATAGGCTGGAAGCTGAAGAGGACGATGAAGATTGATTACTAAAGAGAGATAGAAGTGGGCCATGGTGACGTGGTTCACCACATCGCTGAGAAATCATGTAGTGGTTTCCTCCTATTTAGGTATAGTAGATATATACGATGTTCGCGTAGTATACATAAGATGTTCTATGCTATTTTTATCGATGTTCGTGTAGTATTAATGTGATGTTCGCGTAGTGTTAGTGTGGTGTTCTACTTTTAAGGTATATATACGATATTCGCGTAGTATTAATGTGATATTCATATATGTTGTTCGCGTAGTATAGGATGTTCTAGGCTTTTTTAGTGATGTTCATGCAGTTTTAATATAATGTTATATTTTACTGGTATATATATGATGTTCGCATAGTATATTTAAGATGTTGTAGACTGTTTTATACGATGTTCATGTAGTTTTAACATGATGTTCGGTTATTATCTTTAAATATAGATTTAATATGAGATAAAAGTTTGTTAAAAAAATTATCAAAATATATTCATGTGGGATTTTATTTTAAAGAATTTATTACAAGGAACACGATGGTGCAATCGGATTTTAATTTTAAAACTTGATTTGGGAGATATAACTTTTTAAGTTGGAAAAATATGTGGACCCTACCTGATTGGCAACCGCGCGCTGCTCCCTCGTTCAGAATTGGCACGCTGTTTTCTGTGGGTGAAGGTGGTCGGCCAGGGACACGGTGCCGACCAGGTCAATCAGTAACACTCCCCTGCTGGTGCACATTATGCATGGTTTCCATATATAGGTAAAGATTTTCGCTAAAGATAAACTACTTCGTTACTTTCGAACAAGTAATCAAGTGGTATTGAGTTGACCCCTCTAAAAGAATACTACTCCGTGCTTTCTTCGTTCCGAAAAACATGATATATTATTGGACACCAACATGATCAACAGGCGCGTAGATTTTCGGCCCTAAGGGCAAACACAATGTTACTCAAAAGTGATTAAAATAATATCCACCGGATGAAATATTGTGAGAGTAATTCGTAGTAAGCCTATGGACTTCCAATAAAAAATAAACAAACAATCATTTTCTCTACTATCTCTCTTGTCTCTTCTCTACCTCGATCGCATATATGAACTACCAATCCATATATACAGTGATGATAACAATAACTATAGAACACTCTAATTAAAAAAACTATACATATAGACTAATTAATCCATGCATATACATTGCGATCCGAGGGAACGTAGCGTGGACACGGGCCAGTCTGGCTCACACGCCGGGGGCCAACGCGTCAGCCACGGTCTTCCCCCGGCCGGTGGTCGGACACCGGCCCAATACCTCGCGAATTCACGATCGCGATATGGGGAGAGGCGCAGCGCAGGCATGAATCCACCCACATCCAGATTCCAGAATGGAATAGTAGGCAGATGCCCCCAAATCTGAGTGCAGCATGATGTGATTGGGAAATTAAGCACGGCGTGACGACGACACACACTGTGGATGGTGGCGCCTGCGATGCAGGCGCGGCCCATGCACTCATACTCCGGCCACGCAGCAGTGTCGACGCGCTGTTCCTCTTTCTTTTTATTATTACCCCCTCCTCCTCCGAGGCTTCCGACCCGTGTGGCCGTGTGCCGACCATCTTGGTCAACTTGCGTCGCCCACGTGGGGCACTGTGGCACGTCATGGACGCTAGCCGCGGGTGCTCGCGGGTGGGGTCTAGTTTGCGCGAGTCGCGGGTGTGGCGCGCGTCATGGACGCTAGACGCTAGACGCTGCCGCTGCCGCTGCCGCTGCCCGTGCACGTACGGTAACGGCCGGGGGAGTTGTCGAGCGGAGTGAAGACGGTGGGTGAGTGATCCAGGGTAAGTTTGTGGACTGTGAATGAATGGTGCCTACCTGTTCTATAGACTACAAACAGCTAGGGCTCCTTTGGAACAAAAAAAAAAAGGGAAATCATAGGAATGGGAGAAACAAAGGAATATGATAGGATTGGAGTTGGAAACCAAAGGATTGAAAACCATAGGAAATGTTGGAGCGAACCATGTTTGAGTGGGCATAGGAAATTTGTAGGAAGGGAGACCTGAGAGAGCTTATCTGCGGCTTCATTTGCTGATGCCATTAGAGAAGAATTGATGCCCCCAGTCCCCCACCACCAAAAAAAAAAAAAAAAACCTGTGCGATGCCACATGCAGGTTAGCACATGTTGACCTTATCCCTTCACTCCATCATCCAGGCGAGCTAAAAACAAGGCCGGCGAGCACGAGGCCTTGCTTCCGGTGGCTCCATGGATGGCCGAGTTCATCTTCTCTTTCTGCATTTGCTTTTGTCGCCGTACTTGAACTGCGATGAGCTCGCTGAACGACGTGATTATCCTCGATCCAATGCAAAGGAATGGAAAAAATGAGGTCGGCGTGGATGTTGGATTTCCCCCGTTTTTCCTCTGGAACGGATGGCATAGGAATGTTTCCTCTACTTTTCCTACGGTCGTTTCTTGTCATCCAAAGGGCTAAACAGTGCCAAATCCTTAGGATCTGAAATCCTACGTTTTTCCTGTATTTTTCCTTTCATCCAAAGGAGCCCCTAGTAGTAGCTAGCTTTTAATTAAGCATCAAAGTATATTTCATGAAACGTACGTAGTGTTTCTCCAAACTTCAAAGATACTTTACTTTCACACAGGACCTGAAGTTGTATTTTGCTCTTGGCATGGTGGAATATAACATGCGGTGCTAATTGAATTGCTTGTGGTAACATGCATATGTTACCGGCTTTAGTTTTATATCGGTTTGCTTTTTTCCACTGGCATTATAGGATAAGATTATTATTGGTGCGATCGTTATGGGGTCAATGCAGTCATCCGTTGAATAAAAAAGTCCTCTGTGTCTAATTATCGTTTGATGCTCCACGCCCCTACGTACGGTTGGATTATTACACTTCCCATGCCACTGATTTTCATTGAGCATTCAGAAATGGAACCCTTTCACGATTTTTCTTCTAACCTTTTGTCGACGCATTGTAGTTTCTTCCTGGCCCTAGCTTTAATCTGAGATCATTAGAAGAACGGCCGGCGCACCTATCGTCCCTGCATCTATGGGCAGAGATGGTCACGTGTAATTAGCACATGTTCTGCTGGGACCAGGCATTTGCTTTGCATGCAGCATTGCAGCATGTTGTTCATTCGTTCCGAAGAAAACTTTTACTGCTGCATGCACAAGAGAAAAAGACAAAAGGGATTCGGAGCTGCGCAGTTATGCCGGACGGACGATGCACGGCAGCTGGTCCGAGTGTCAGGCAGCGTTTAGATTGCAAAATTTTCTTCTTTCTTCCCATCATATCGATTATACTTTTCATTTGTATGGAGCACTAAATAAAGTAGCAGCTGTTGCATGTTTGTACTTTTTGTCTGGTTATCTCGAGATAAATCTTTTAAGTCTACTTAGACCATGATTAGACAAAAGTGATCAAATATAAACAAAAGTGGTACAGTGTATTTTTTCTCCACTTTTGTCAAACTAAACGCAGCCTTAACTTGCTGTCAAAGGCATTGTCAGAACCCAGAAGGGGCTGCATCCACAGGCCCACACAATCAGTCCATCATCGAGCTGAAAGCTCTACAGACTCCCAAGATTCTGGAAGTGCCAGCACATTGCCTCCATTTCCAAATCCTCTGTGCCTGCTACTTCGTTGCAGTGCATGCACGGTTAAGATTTCTCGACCGAGAGCCGGGGGAGAGCGGAGAGTAAATGCGACAGCGGCAAAGTAGTTCAGGTAGCTCCCTTAATTAAACTTGTCGGACGACGTGAGATGAGTGCAAATGGTGGTGAGTCCCTCTCTCCCGCAAAACTTGTCTCCTCTCTCTCACAGTGTGTGTCTATGTTTCTATTTATTTCTGTCTGTCTTCCTTTTTAAGGATTTTTTTCTGTCTGTCTTCTTGTGTCTGTATGTGTTTCTTATCTCTCTTAGTATCTTTCTCTGTCTCAGTTTGAATGTCAGTGCTAGCAATGTGTTGATCTACCCATTTGTGTTTAACAAATTATTGTTTCTGTGGGTGGTTGTTACTGAGCAGGATTCAAACAGGCCCTAAATTCCAGCAATTTATTGTGTTTGTAGTTGCTTGTTCGTACATTAAGTTCATATATTTCTCAACTGATTATGGTTTGCTTGGAACATTAAGTCCACTTTTGTGATAGTAGTTGCTATCTCTCTTTTTTTAATGGACGTAGTTGCTTATTCTCTGATTATGATTTGATATATCTCTATCGATCATGGTTTTCTTGGTACATTCACGTTCAAAAATGGCTGAGTAATCATCTCATCATTTTGGTTCTACTGTCGGGCTCACAAATAATCGTTTTCTTCAAGAATTATTACGAAAGCGACGACAGAGTGATGAACACACGTTGCACGCCTGCCTGTTACCTATCTAGCTAGTACACACACTAAATCTGGTTGTTTTGTTTATTTAAAATAACCGGTTGTTGAAAGGGGCACAAACAACCACATGCCCATTAGATAGAATCTGGTTGTTTTGTTTATGGGACTGTCTATATAACTGTTGACAGATTTGTCAATCTCAAATCTGTCAGATTTTTGACAAATGAACAACTGACACGTTAGAAGAAAAAAAAACTGACAGATTTCAATATAAAAATCTGTCAGATTTGCACAATACGGGTAAAAAATCGACAAGATCCAAAACCGCTAAGCATCAGCTGCCACGTCTCATCCACTCATGCCTAGCCTTCTTCCTTGCCTGCCTTGTACTTCTGCATGTCGTAGAGGAGCTCAAGCTCGCCACCAAGATTTCCTCGTAGTCCTTGAGTAAGGTGCGCAAGCACTCCATGAGGCACCCGATTAGCAGGTTGTTCTTGCCCTCCAGTGGCCGTTTCAGCTCGATGAAGATCGGGATCGTGATCTGGATCAAGTTCTTCGCGTCCTAGGTCACCACCCTACCTTTGGCCGCCAGGAGCGCGCTGGCCATTCCTCCGCCCTAGCCGCCTTCCTCGTCCATCTCAGAATTCTGACAAGATGTTGGGGTGCATGTGCCTTGCAAGCCAGTAACTGCAGAGCATCCAATTGACAAAAGAAACTGAATCATGACAACTATGGAAAATAGGAGCATAGAAAGCCATTTAGCTCTCCTAATTATTTAACACACTAAGCATGTAACATAATAAGCATGAATAAAAAACCCAGGCTGCATGTGCATATTGCAGGTGGTCAGTCTAGTGACAATCAGACTACAAGCACTCATTGATGTTAATGGTTGTAGTGAAAATCCAAGATACTTTTGATAGTTCATATAATGACATGAAACCATCTGGATTCTAAAGATATTGATCCCCACCTCAAGTATAGCCCTTCCAGCATCATCAACATTGAGCAAGCCATCACAAACAGCTGCCAGGATCTGAGCACATAACTTGGCCGACATGGCTAAAACGTTCTCTGGTGCCATTTGTTTCAGCAAAGCGACATAATTGTGCAATGAGACTGCAGAAAAAATGAGTGTGATAAAATTAAACTAGAAATGAAACATCTTCCTTGTAAGGACTAAGGAGGACAGTTTGAGTTGTTTTACCAAATTAGAAAAAGGGCAGGTCTTCTATCTGAACTTCCCTGAGACTGAGTCGCTGCTATATACACCATCTTCAGTGCAATCGTTTGGAACATACATAGCTTCAATAAAACTATTATATGCAAGGAGTGGCGCTTTAGCTGCAAAATTTAACCTGATGTTAATCAGTGACTTGATACGTGATACTGTGATAGGGCTTAAAATAAGAAAAGTTTAGTACAAAAATAAATACCTTTTAAAATGTTCCTGAAAAGGTAGTCAGCCAAATGCCTAATCTTCTCAGACCCATCAACTAAAGATGGAAGAAACCAAAGGAAGAGAACCCCCTCTCCACTTAACATAGTCCCTCTAGACAAAATAGCAGTCTCATTAACCATGATCCAATATTCAAAACAAAGCATTACAAAAGTGATTAGCACCTGCAGCAACTTAGAGAGTAGGGTTAATGTTTGTCTCCATACTACTTCACAGGGATTATCTAGTGATTTTGTTATTTTTGACAGATAACTGCAGAAACATCAAAAAGGATATATCAGTTAAGCACATGTGCAAATAAAAATAAGACTTTAACTAATTGGAAAAATAAATATGAAACATCTTATTTATAAATCTGTTAAACATAACTGATAAAATAGTCTTGACAAAAATCTATTTACTATTTCTAGAAGGACAGTTTTACATCATTAACCTTAATTGCTAACATAGTAACAGACTAAAATCCTCCTCTCCAATACCATCTGACAAAGAATCAAGCATGTTGATGGAATCTTTATAAAAATGAGATATTGTTTTTAACTTTCTTTTGGGGAAACACACAGAATCAGAGTTAAATGGATTAATATATATGATCATTCATTGGGACCATTAGCTTACAAAATGGGCAGATATGAAGGAGGTAAAAGAGTAAACACGAAAAAGAGAAGAGCAGTCATTCCACATTCTTTCTGGTCATGCTTTCTGGTGGAAAATGACATCAACAAATTAGGGTGTGTGTTTGTGAGTCCCTCCCTCCCTCCCATGAGCTGCCCCTCACCCCAGAGCGTGCAGTAACAGAAGTCACACATGCACCCACACGCACCCACAAACACACACACACACACCCCAAAGCTAGCACCACACACACTCACACACTTTGAGTCCCTCAAAAGGCAAAAGGAAAAATACACATACCTGCATCCTCAAACAAATGAAACCTAAAATGGCACAAAAAAGAAAGCCAAAACAAATTAACACTTAGAAAATCAGATCAACACATCACATCACAGTGATCATAGGTAAAAAAAACTCAACTCAAATACAAATAAATTGATCAATACAACTATGGACAATACAGCTAAAAAATAACTCAAATACACCTATTGCTCCCTCACACATCAAATAGTCACTAAAAGAATAACTGAACTAGTCAAACATAAGTCAGAATCCATTCGAGCACGCACAGCGGCAACAGCTCCTCAAATCAGCAACAGAAAAAAGCGAGAGAGAGAGAAGAACAGAGAAATAAACACACAGATATAGAGAGACGTACACACATAAAGAGAGAGACAACAAAGATACCCACACATAAAAACACACAAACAAACACACACACAGATAAAACAACAGTTACTAATGACCAAAAACAAGGAAAACATAAAACAGCCTGTAGCTCAATTTCCAAAAACTTGCAAAGAAAGAACTATCAACCCCAACTATCAAGTCAGCCACAGACAGATATAAACAGAAACACAGAGAGACACACATAAAAAGGGCCCAAAACCATATAAATAGAAAAAACACAAACAAAAACACACAAAGGACTGCCGACACCAACCTTCAGACATATCTGCAATCAAAGGGGCCGTCAGAAAATCAGCTACAACCCTAACGATCAAGTCAGTAGCAGAGAGAGACACATAGAAATAGAGATAGACACACACATAAAAAAAGCCCGAAAACAATATAAATAGAAAAAAAAGACGCACAAAGGACTGCCAACACCAACCTCAGGCACATCTACAATCAAAGGGGCCATCACAAAATCAGCTAGAACCCCAACTATCAAGTCAGCCACAAAGATACACAGAAGCGGAGAGAGAAATGAGTACCTTGATTGGGTGCTATGAGTAGTGCTTGCAAGTCTGGCGCGGCTTCGGCACAATCTTGGTGTTGTTGGCCTGAAAATCATAACATTTGTCATATCCCAAAATGTGCACGCAACATGCATTGTATTTAGAATTCGTATAGTTATTTTCAGACACTCATGCTGGCATCAAAACAGATAAGGGTATAAAGGATAAACAGATCAAACACATTTTCACTAATATTCTGCAGCAGAACTAATTAGGTTCCTTCATTTCTTTTTCTTGTCAAACAGACATTACAGTTGATAATTATTTGGCTTTACAAATTTGAGCAAATGATCGTCTAGACTCCTCGATATCGGTACTATATATATCCTTTTACATCAAGTTGGAATATTCTTGATCCTGTATGAGGCCTTGGTTGCTTTGAGTTGAATGAAAGGCAAGCTCATCTAAAAAAACATCCTTGATATAGAATATAGATCCACTTAGTTAAACAAGAAAGTTGTGGAAAAAATTCAGTAAACAGAAGTTTGCAGAATGAAATGATGCTTACATAGCTGATCTATTACAGTGAATGCATCAAGAAAGAAGCCTGCCATTAATTATTGCTGCCCTCGATGTATAACAAAATCAGTTCAGGTAATACTACACAGGGACCAAAAGAAAAGATTAACATATAATAGCTGAAAACATTACAGATGGGAAAAAAAGACATAAGTAAAATTGACCCTAGAAATTGGTTGGTAGAGACAAAGTTTCCTAAGATCTGAACTGAGTCCAACAGAGCCTGTTGTGTAATGGTTTTTAAAATATATGCCTATACTCAGAACAAAACCATGCAACCAAAAATGAGTGTAGCTTTGTTGAGAATTTCTTATGTCCTATGATACTCACTTGGACAGAACATCAGGAGTGAAGAAGAGCTGCAGAGGCCAGTCGACAGAATATTGCAGAGCAATCCATCCCACCCATCAAGTACCAGTTCTGATGCAGCTTTTCCTTGGAGATCTTTACTCTTAGGAACACAAGACACAAGGACACCTAAAAACGTGACCTCACCTCCGATATACGACATAGGATAGGATACAGCTTTCAGCTTAAATTTTAGGTTCCAATGCTTCAAGGTGCAATTAACATCTAAATGGAAAAAAATCCTACACTGAAAACTCGCATAGCTTTTATCCATTGTTTACTCTCAGGCAACAACACACACCCCATCCATTGTTTAAATTGTAATAAACCTGTAGCAGAATCACTAGTCAGAACTCAGAATATCATAGCGAGAAAACTAGTTTAGTGGTGCAGGGACATAGAGGCTAAACACGATTAAAAAAATCAGAGAGCCACCAATTACAGACACCTTATCAAAAAATCACGCCGGCATGTTATCATTCTATCATAAACACAAGATCCTATTGTAAATTCATTAGGTTACTAGAATTATATTCTAATAAATCAACATGAAAACTTCAGAATATCTACATAGTATACTCCATTTTTCTGAACAAAACACATATGCTAATTTCCTTTCAGTTGCATTAAACTCCAGACAACAGGAACAATCCCCTCCCCCCCCAAAAAAACACACACACACAGTTCCCTCAACAGCTAGCAAAAAAAATAAACAAGAAACTAGAACATCTCGAGCCGCACCTACTGCACCCATCGACGAAAAATGAAGAACAGGAATGCGAAGAAACAAAATACACTTACACAAATCGACCGTGCGAAGAGACTCATCTGCGGCCGTCGGCACAGGGAAGCGGCGCCCGTGAGGATCTAGGTCCGAACAACCCCAACCACAGCTCGCCAAAAGCTCAGCACAACAGGCACTAAAGAGCCTGGCACGGTGGAAGCGAGCGGAAAAGCGGTGCGGCACAAGCGAGCGAAAACTAGAAGAGAGATGCGGGAGCGGCGCGGCGAAAGTGAAGCGGCCGCGAGGGCCTTGCACCACCCACCGACGGCACCACCGTGCGTGGATAGAGAAACAGATGGAGTCGAGGAGGATTGGGGAAAACACACAGTCGAAGCGGGTTTGCGGGCTCTATTTCACGGACCCATCAGCTGGCGGACCCAAACAGCTGCACGCATCTCCAAACAAATCAACGGCCTAGAATCTGACAGATTAAAAACAACAAAAACTGTTGACAGAAATATAGCAAATAAAACAACCGGTTGTTGAAAGGGGCACGAACAACCGCATGCCAATTAGACAGACCCTATCTCGGTCGTCACCAGACGCCGTCGCCTCGCCGTGCACGCCGCGTCCGTGTACGTGTCGTTTGCTCTGATCCGGTCGGTCGTTGGCGCGCGCACCACCGGCCCCCATCCCCATCCGGCGTCCCTTGGGGCACGGCGCGGACACTGCACGCACGCACAGGCCTCGATCCACGACGACCGCCGCTGATTATTCCCGTGTCTTGTTCCTGCATGTGTGCCGCCCACCCATGCATGTTGCCTTGCCTGTCGGTGCCGTCATCGATCCCATCCCATCCAGCGCCGCGCGGCCATCCCAAATAATATTGAGAAAATTCCTTCATTGCCACTGGAAATTATAACAATCCCTTGATTGCCATCCAAAAATATGCATTCCCTTCATTGCCATTGAATTATATTTTTCCTTCCCTTCATCGCCATTACCGTCAGTTCTTGCCTAACGACGTTAACTCGGTGACTCCTGGCACCATCTAATGCTTCACGTGTGCCGATTCTACAGAGAGGGAAAAACGTCTCTTGCAGCCAAGTCCTGCTAGGTGACGTGGTTCTTTGGCATTGGTTCCCATGACGTGGCCTGGGAGGATGGACGGTGTTGCTGCATTGGTTTGGCCGTCGTCGCATGCCGTAGAAAGGGAGAGAAAGGCAGACAGAGGATAGAGCAAAGGGACCGTGCGTAGTCGTTGCCACCGCGAGCGTGCGGCGTGCGGCGTAGCCCACAGGGTTTCCTAGCACGTCGCCGACCGTGGCGGAGACTGATTTGCGGACCAGCGAGTTGCCGAAGTATCCCGGCCGCAGCGTCGGGTCCAGGAGCGGGCGCATGTCGACCATGGAGTAGAGTCGCGCGTCTCCGCGTCGGGTGGCAGCGCCCGCGTGCGGCACACGCACTGCCACATCAGTGCCACCACGACGTGGAACGTGAACGCCCCTGGCCCCAGGCACCGCGCCTTGAGCGCGCCCACCTGCGCCTTGGTCATGACGATGATGGCGCTCATGTAGTTGGACGCGGCGTCGGCGACGACGGCGTCCACCAACTCCGACTTCGGTGTGTACTTCGGGTGGTTGTACAGCAGTGCGCGCGCCGCGAGTAGCCCATACTCGGAAGCATGGCTGCGCGAGGGCGCCCCAAGCGACGTCAGCGCCCGCACGCGCGATGCTCGCCCACGTCTCGAAGAAGTGTGTGGTGCCCCGGCCCCCGGGCGTCGCACATGGAGTGGTGCATGGATAGGGCGAGCACGCCACGCCGCAGCGCAGGTAGATGACCGTTGGACCGGAAGAAGTAGATCGTGGACGTGCACCTGCGGCGCGCGGCGAGGTCCAGTATGGACAACTAGATGCTGCCCACCGGAGTCTCTCCATCGGGACGACCACCTCCGATGTCAGCATCTCCATCCTCGACACCATTGCCTCGTAACAAGTTCTCAGTCGTGGTGCTGAGCAGCAGGCAGCACACGTGAACCAGTAGGTGGTGCCGGCGGTCACAAAGTTAACGTCGTCAGGCATGAACTAACGGTAATGGCATTGAAGGGAAGGAAAACATAACTCAAATGGCAATGAAGGGAATGTATATTTTTGGATGGCAATCAAGGGATTGTTATAATTTTCAGTGGCAATGAAGAAATTTTCTCAATAATATTCCCATTTCCCAGGTGGCAGCATGCGGGCCGGGCTGCTTAGCTTCGCTATAGCTATGCCGGTATGTACGTGCGTGTCTACACTGGCTCTATTCGCTTGATCTTACCGACCAGTATCAGCTAACCATTTATCAGTGTTTTTATCTTACAACCATCAGTCCGCCAGCCGTACAATTCAGTTCAGGACGATCGGCTTGGATTCCATTCCAGTCCGGTGAACAAATGCAACAGGTACCTACTTCAACAGCAAAACGGCCGGAGGAGTGCTACTGCAGTGCTGCTACGCACTCCACTGCAAATTTAAAGAGCTACCACCACTTAATTGGCCTTGTGGATCGATTGCACGAGTTACTGACTTTTGGCAGCTCTAGGCTCTAGTTCCATGTGTAGATACAAGCTGCTGACCAAGAGGCCGTTGCCTCGCCGCAGTGGCGTATCCAGGCCCCAGGCTAGGGGATCGGAGGTGCAGCCCGGGCGCACTCTGAATTCTCTATAGGTCTGGTGCAATTCATAGAAATAGAAAACACTGATGTTTAGCCTATAGTCTTTTTCCAAGTCAGTTCAAATAACCTTTTACTGATTAATTAGCTCTTCCCGAGATGGTGTTTGTAGTAGATCTGTCCTTGCATCGCCGTGCACGCCACGCCCACGCCCAACACACATACTACGCCTGACTGTGTGGTGTGTGTGCTGCTGCCAAATCGCGCGCGCGTCGTCACCAGCTAGGCAGCCTACCTAGCCACGGGCCACGGCGCGTCCGCGTACGTGTGTCGTCGTCGTCTGCTCTGATCCGGTCGGTTGTTGACGTGCGCCGTGCGCCATCCCCATCCATGCATGCCGCTTCGACGTCGAGTCATGATTGGTCAGGCATGAATCAGGCAACGATATTTGCCGAGGCCACTTCACCGAGCCAATTTCAGAGGCCCAAGGAGATTGCACCTAGTGGCTCCCCAGCGAAAGTGGGGACAACATTCAACAAGATCAATTCTTCCGTGTCTAACAGGTTAGCAACACCGGAGGTTACAGTCCAAGATGTCGAAGATGTCCTTCTCCAAATTGAGATTGCGGCAGGTAAGGAACCCCCATTGAATTCTGTCTCATGTTACTCACCAACTCATGCTGCAGGCGTGGAATCTGACTCACTTCTACTCTCCCCTGCCCCAACAAATGTTGAACCCTTCTGTCCTGTTGCATAACCAGAGAAGCAGACAATAGGTTTGACAGCCCAAATGCTAAGGTTAGAGACGGTTGAGTCTACTTCCCCCACACTGGAGATCGGTGCACCATCCTGTGTGCTAAAAAGCCATCAACCTGTGGATACTGAACCGGTGAACCGGCAAAGGTGACCTTGGAGGGGACGACAAGGTTTAGGCTGAGGAGGTGTCGTTTTCGCCCGGGTTGTGTGTACACCAGGCGTCCGCGAGGTGAGTTCGAATGCACTCGTCATGGCTTTGGAGCTACCGATGGTGCTGAGCCTTGCATGGACATTGGAGGACAGGGGCATACTTCACCACCTTCGCCAGAGGATGGTGGCCGCACTGCGCGTGAGGTAGCGCTGGCAAACTTCATCCAGTCAATAACCAAGCCTATCTAGCAACCACTGCTTCCTCCACAACAACATGGCCTAGCGATGCCACAGAAGGAAAAAGAAGAGGCCAAGCAAGCCGTCCCGACATAGTGCACGTCTAGCTTCCATTGCTTGGCCACGTGGTGACGCGCAGAGCAGAGCAAGGCAAGTGCTCATGAAGCGGCTAGGTGTCACACAGGAAGAAGGTGAAACTATGGAGACGACCTTGCTGCGCTACGTCAACCTCCTCAAAGGTTCATTGTCCAACCTTGTCATCAAAGCGCTAGTGGCACTCAGTGGCCTCGATGGTCCAGCCGTGTTGGGAGATATCGGATGACGAGAGGTTGTTAGGGTGTTGGGCTGCTGTTCACCATGAGAAGCCGGAGCTGTTTTGTGTTGCTTATGATTAGATAGGCAATGAGGACGCACGGTGGGAGTCACTGATTGGTGTGTTACCTCCATGTATTAATCTTCAGGGGTTGGGAGTTGTTGTCTTATGTTACCTCTGTGTGTTAGTCGCTAGGGCTGCGATGTTCTGGTGTTGGAGTATTTTCTGTGTTTTAATCTGTGACTATGTAAGGTTTTCAGGCCTAGTTTCCCTTATAAACTAGGCCAACTCTATTCTTTTTAATTGAAAGGCAGAGCTCCTGCCATTACTTTCAAAAAAAAGTAATACTTCAATAGCACTGTAAATTAGTAATTTCTAAACAAATATTTTGCTTTCTAGACTTTTTGTTGCAAATTGCAGCTGCATAAATAACAGAAAAGTGAACAGCTCTTCTTCTAAATCACTAAATCCTCACTCTATCGCTGACCAGCCGAATGCCGACCTGGAGACTGGAGTCCTGGACTCTGCTGGCCGTCGCCACTGGCCACCCCCCACCACCAAGCCATTGGCCTATATCCCAATTATAACCCAATATGCCTCTCATAATTGTCAAGACCACGCACGTCAACTAGTGATGTGTCGATCCTAGAAATAATTAGGCATTTCTCAAAGCAGCGCGGAAGTAAATCGACAAAGCTTTGCTACTAATTATGAGCTCAAATGTACTAATGAACATGTGAAATAAATATCAAGATCATTAGGTAAAAGCATGCAAGAGGTATTGCCTATTGATAAAACAATACAATAAGTGCAACTTCTTTGCAACTACAAGGACACAAGCTGCATTCACGATTCAGCAAAGGGAAATAAATTGAAGCCTAAAATCATTAGCTAATGATTGCATGAAAACTGGGTCACTGTTGCATCATTGTAGCTTGAAAAAGACACTTGTTAAAAACACTCCACGCCAAGCTGCTGCTCTCAGTCGAGTTGCATAGAGCAAACCTGAAATCTAAGTCAAGCACACAACACATTGCCTAGCTAGCTGCTGAAAGGAGCTGCAAAAGAACAGAGCTTGGATGTATCGAATACCTGGACTACCTGGCTGCAATTGTCGGCCTGCTGCTGGTTCGTTGATGAGAGGACAGCAAGAAGGAGCTCAAGCTTGTTTTTTTTGCAGCCGCACAGCTAGTGGTTCAATGCAGTCAAACTGCTATGCCGCTGCTGCTGCTGAATGAGACTGCTGCTTGCTGAGACAAGGGAGATGGACGAGCAGATGCTGCACTGCGCGCGGCAAATGAAAGAAGCCAACCAAGTTGCCAATTGAAAATTGAATTAGCAGATGCCTACTGCTGCTGAAACACTGAAGTCACAACCAGAACGAGCAGAGGAAAATCCAAGTAGTCGCTAGCCACAGAGAGAACCGTCCTGGTGAACTGAAACAGCACAAACTGAACAGTAAACGCCACAAAGATTTTCCCAAAAATGATCAAATTAATTCGGTTTAAAATGATACTAACCAGAGTCTCGTCATATCACCTGGAAGCCATCCTAGTAGCAAGCCATCGACAAGGCTGAGAATTTAACCGTCAATTTTGGAAAATTGGAAAACCCTAGGTGAAGAACAAATTTGGGGAAACTTCAGATTCGTGGTACTCAGCCACTCAGGCGAGGGATTTGTTAGGAAACCACCCTAGACCTGTTCACAAATGTCCTAGCACCAATTTTCCCTAAGAAATTTCACCCCAAACGCCGCCAAATCCGACGAACGAAAAACCCCAAATATAGCTCCGAAAACCACAGAAAAAGACAAACTTCAGATTAGGAGACGGGAACGAGTGGAGCACGAATTTAATCCTTGGATTAGCTCAAGATGTTAGATTACAAGACACTCCTAGCTAAATTAAAACTAAGATGCCAAAAAGATTAAGAACAAAGCCACCCCTCTCTCTCTAACCCTAGCCTTTTCTCAACACCATACAAGCTAGCAGCACGAGCCAAAGGCCGGCGCTAGCCACCCCGAGATCAAAACCCGGCGACCGCGGTATTTCCGTGGACACAGTGTATGGGAATGAGGAGAAAAGACTCCTTGAAAAAAAAGAGATACAACTTTAAGGATGGTTGTCTAACCAGCTCCTTTCATACACACACATACATCAATAGATCTACTGTTTCGCTTCGTCTCGATGCAAGCTGTGCTACACATCCTTCGACTTGCACCTTTCAGTTTTGAGGCCTAAACCGGTCAAACATGTCACCGGTGGTTTTAAGACCCAAACCAACAAACTATTCATCTTAGATTTTACATCTTTGATTTTAAGGACCAAATTGACAAACCCTCGTACACGCCTCACCTGGCATGACTAACCTATGCCTGACACATGTCCGACCTTCCAAGCTTGACGCCTTGCCTTCCTTCTTGATTTGAACAACGCCACCTTCATCACCCATGATGATGGGTGTCCAGCCTCCACCAAGTGCCACCACGCCATCCTCCTCCTCCTTGATTTCGCCAACGCTGTCTCCATCACTCACATACTCGTACTTCTTCCCGTGGCCAATTTGAGTCGCATGCCATCCATTCATTGGTCTCTGATCTCTCAGTCCAAATCTTATCGTCTGTCCTTCACCGCTCCCGGTCCAGGTCCATCGCGCACAAACTCTACACTTGACTGCCATCACCACCAACCACCTTGGCACACCTAATATCTGCACATTCACAAATCAAGAGACATGTTACACAACACACACACACACAACATCTCCGATTAACCATTAGCATAATCAAGCACATATGAAAATATGAGTCAACTGGGAAAACCATAAACCTTTCACACGATCTGAAGAGAGAGTTCCGCAGCCCCCGCGTCGCTCCTCTGTGGGCGACTCGGGCGGCGACCCACTGCGCCGCCGCCAGCGCTCCGCTCGCCTCTTCCTCTCCCCTCGCCGTCGCCTGAGCGGGCCCTCGTGGTCCGCGAGGACGGCGACGGCAGGGCTCTCGTTGTTCTTCTCTAGCTCCGGCCTCCCCCGTCTTGTTCTTCGGCTCCAACGGCGGGTGGCCGCGTCGGCGCCTCTTCCTCGCCGGCGTGGGGCGGATCCGGCGCTCCTCCCTCCGGATCTGGCAGCTGGCGGCGCGTGGGGGGGCTCTGCGTGGCGTCCATCACCTGCTGCTGGGAGGCCGTGGCCGCCGGCGTCCTCCGGCCGCCCCTGGCCAGATCTGGCCTCCCTCCCGGCTGATCCGGTGGCAGGGCGGCGTGGCCTGGTGGCGGCGCCCTCCTAGCGCGCGTGGGGGGCTCTGCGCGGTGGCGCCGGCCTTGGCCCTGCGGGGCGCCGTCGGGTGGCGTCCGTCGCCTGCTGCGGGAGAGGGAGGGCCATGGCCGGCGGCCGGCCGCCCCTGGCCAGATCCGGCCTCCCCCCGGCTAATCCGGCGGCGGGGCGGCGTGGCCTGGTGGCGGCACCCTCCTGGCGCTCGGTCGGCGGTGCCCCCCCTCTCTCTCTCTCGGTGCAGGCGGCGGTTGGGGGCTGCCGGTAGCTCCATTGGTGGTGGGGGGGGAGGTTTCCTCCTTGACCCCTGCTGTCTTTTGCCGGTGGGGGATGCATGCCGGCGAAAGCCATGCCGGAGGCCGGCAGGACGACGGCGGCGCCCTCGAGTGTCGCTCACCTCCTTGGAGGCGTTGTCATGGTATGTTCCCCCCTCCCTCCGGCCGGTGACAGTGGGGCGTCGGCGGCGCCGTGGTGGTGTGGCCGGCGACGAATTGCTTGGTATGGCAGAGACGCCGTGGTGGCGTGGCGGCCTTTGGCCAAGCAGGGACGTCAGCGACGCCGTGGTGGTGTGGCTGGGGTTCCGGTTTGTTGAGACAGGAGGGCTGGGCTGTTGGGGCCGGTAGGGGTCAGTGGTTGCGGTGGTGTTGGAGCTGGTGAGGCTCGTGTCGACGTCCCAATCCGACCGGGCAAGGAGAAGGCCTGCACGTGGATTGCATCTCTGAAGCTTCTTGCTCGCTTACTTCGGGCAGCTATGCTTGCGGCGGCGGCGAAATGAAGGCGGGTCTGTGGAGTCGATCGGCTTTACCTTGTCACCCCGGCGGCGGAGGAAGCTCAGGACCTCGGTGATCCAAGGAGTGGTTTTCAAAGTGGTTCTGCGGTCGATGTCCCAATCCGACGCGCTTGAGTGGCAGTTGTCAGTTGTCTTGGAGATCCGGGATCCGGGGTGGAGTTTCGTTGTTTGGAGTGTTTGGTGCGGTTGAGACGCTCCTTTGTTTCTGCCAAAAGTTGGTCGTGGCTGGAGATCAGTGACCAAGTGTGCGACGCTGGGAGTTTTGACGGGACCCTTTGGCCAAGTTGTGGTAGTTGTGTAGATAGTTGAGTAGTTAGTTGGGTGGTTTTTTCGACCAAGTTGGTATAGTTGGGTCGTTTCGACCAAGTTACAGGTTGCTCGTGTCGATGACCTAATCCGATCGAGGTTTGAGTTGTTTACAGTTGAGTAGTTTTTTGTACCTATTTTGTGCAGTGGAGTAGGGTACCCTCATATTTGTATGGTTTTTCTGGCCCGGTTTCCAGTCAAAAAACTAGGCTGACACTTGCCTTTTCTTTTTTATTCGTCTAATAGAAATCCCGGCAAAGCTTTTGCCGGCCCTTTAAAAAATAAACCTTTCACACACATGTGTCAAAGATTCCTCACACACGTACGGGCACATCTCCACCATGTTCCACACGGTCTGCCAGGCGCTAACTGGAGGTCGGTGTCGGGTTCGTGAAGAGCGTATGTGAGGGAGTAGGACGCCGGGCCAGCAAGGTGTGGCCGGGTGGAGACGTGACGTGGAGTGGCTGAGTGGGCTAGTGGACCGGCCTGTGATGACTAGAGTCTAGAAGACAAGTCGAAAGGTCTTTTTGTTGAACAAAAATATTACTGAATACTCCTATGTTATACATACTATCAAACGTGACTAGACATATATTGCAACGGAGTTCTGTTTATTTAGATACATTTGATACGTTGCCTAATTATATAAGCAACGTTGTCCGAACTCATGATCCTAACTCTACAGTATATAAGCAAGGGTCATGGGTTCCGATCTCAAGCAGGACAACAAACAATAGGAATCTTATATTTAATTCATCACATACTACTAATCTTAGTAAAATCAGCTAGCACTCTTGTAGTAAAACTGACCAGCAGCTTATATACTCGGAGTGTACGTGGAAGAAAAAATATATCAGAAGAGAGTGCGTTGGACGAAATTTTGAGGAAGAATTTTGTCAAAAAGTGATCTGACAAAGATTATTGCGTTCGTCATTATTGCCTTTTGGTCCCTTCATGGAACACGATTATTACCTTTTTAATCACAAAATTAATCATACTCAATAATGCTATTCGGTGTTAAACTTACTGTGAATTCAGGTGCACACTGACGCACGGGCATGTAGCGCGGCGTCGAAGGGATGTGCTAGGAGCCTGGGAGCACAATGGTGTTGGCCTGTCCACAGTGGTGAGCAGGTAGCATCCAGATGACCTACCACCCTGTTAGTTGTTACCCATCTCGCGCAATATGCACCTCTTGCATCCTCTTTTGTTCAAGATTAGTGACATGCCGCTCCAGCTCCACCAGCACGGCCCGTCATCGTCATCCATCCCAATTCCCATCGAAGGGCACCGCTTTGGCTTGGTGCCGCCGTGGGTGGTGGACTGCCGGGTTATTAGGTGGATTTTTCATTGATTCAACCCACCACCTGTTCGTGTCTGAAACTGACGATAAACACAACTACTCATGCTGTATTGCTGTCTACCTCTCCTTTACACTCATCAGTCCCTGCAATACATGCATAGTGCGAACTCTCGTCTGCAATACATGCATACGTCTCAGCAGTCAGCACAGATAGCAGCACTGTGGACAGCGTCCAATCCCCCTCCAGAAAACCGAGTGATCGAAACAAACAGATTACTCAAGCGATGTATAGCTTTACTGAATATAAGTAAAGCTCCACCTTCTTCATTTTCAGAACTTGTACAAGTGGTGGACGCCATTTTCTAGGAGCATTTGCATTCCTTTTCTTATGTTCTGGTTGGAGCCGACTGAATTCATAGATTAAAAAACTCATTTTGTAACCAACCACATAGCAGGATTTCAATTTTTTTCGACTAGTATTAAGCCATGTTACTTACATTAACATCCCACCAAGATCACAAGACCACAGAAATAATACACAACTTTACCATCTAACAGATCACAGATGAACAAATTGCAACTGAATTTGCTCTAAATTCAACAATTGCCGGCACAAAGTTTTTCGCCATTTTACATCTAAGATGAGAAAACAGTGTCCACCGTCCTCAATGAACATCCAACGCACCGGACATCTCGTATGATCTAGCATTTCTGTTCCTCTCCTCCTAATATTCATTCTGTTTTTGGTAAGCTCTAGTTGTTTGCACCTGTTCAATAAAAGTCTGTAGCCCCCACCCCCCTGGCCTCTCCAATTATTTAAAAAAATATATTCTTTCAGTTTGGAACACTATACTTCGTGCCAATGGCCACAAAATTCGTTTGGTTTTCAGTAGACACAATTACTCTAGTTAAGAGAACACAAAAATGTATTTGCATCTTACTATGATTGATTAGGGGCCATCAAGGACAGCATCAGAAACGAAATGAACTATTTCTGAAAAAAAATAGAGAGATAAAAGAACTACAGATAGTACAATCAAAATAAATAACAGGGCATGATTTCATAACCTTGTGACATGAAGTATTGAACGTTTACGGTATACCTCATGCACCTCTGAGATAATAAAATCTAAATCACAGAAAATACGCCCACTCCACTACTGTTGAACTAGCCTGGCCCTGATCTCCTCGATAACTGACGGGAAGCCCTGCATCAGGCGCAAGTACCCCTCCGTCAGCACTGCAATCTTGAGGTTCTTCTCCACCACAAAGAAGTCGATGCACCTCTTCTTCAGCTCTGGGCAGTTGTGCGTCTCAGAGCAGATCAACATGGCCACCACAGTCTCCGGCGACACACGGTCCCATAGCTTCTGCGCGCAGATGAGCTTCAGCCTGTCCATCTGGTACATGTCCGCCGCCGCAAGCAGATGCTGGAGCAAGTCCGTGGCTGTGGCTGAAGAGCTCTCGTGACCATCTGCGTCCGAGGGCAATGTGTCCGTGTACATGAACCGCAGCATGATGCGAAAAGCTGCCGGCTGGACGTCGTGCAGCGTGATGCAGTCAATCTTGGCGTCCGCCATGGAGCCCAAGAGTTGCGCCTTGAACACCGGCGAGCGGGCGGCGAGGATGGCCCGGTGCGCGTGGAACGTCTCGCCGCCGTCGGTGCAGGTGTCCGAGATGATCACCTAAGTCTGCGGGAGGCACAGGAACGCGGTTTTCGCCGTTGAGATCTATGATTCCACATACAAATGTCACGCAGCCATCGACGAGGTAAGAACCCGACTCGAGCTCGCTGCGCTTCATGAACTTAATTCGGCAACCCAATTGCCGGTGGACCATTATTATCAGGGCCTCGCTCGCTTGTCCATTTTGCATGGGACAACAATTAATGGTGCCCCGTCTCTTCCCATCGGAAAGGCTTGGAAGACTGCCTTCACGCCGTCTCTGGATTTGCTCGTGGTCACTGCGAGGAGAGAGAGGTAGTCGCCGGCCATTGTTGGACACGTCTCCACTGAACCCACGCGGGAAGCAACCTATCGTCCAGGTGCGCCCTTCGGCCAATAATCTCCTATCGCCGACGATGCATTTGCCGATGGGCAGGCTCTTGGTGGCTGAGTAATCGAGTTTGAACTCAATGAAATTGGTGCCCAACATAGTACTGGCTAAGAGATCTACTCACGTACGTACTCCTAGTATGAACTAGCTACAACTATGCTATATATGGTGTGCGAGATACTGACTTCGTGAGAAGATATCGATGCTGGAGCTTCTAATTAATTATACTTTAAGTTTCAACACGTACTGTGTGTTTATATACACGACGATGCAAAGAGAGAATGTGAACTGATTGAAGAAGGGAATTGAATGAAGGCAACCGATGGAGCACCTAGGGTTGTTTGACAGCGGAGTTCAGGAGAAGCGAGGAACGAGACAGATTAATTAGTTAATTCACAGTCGTGGCAGGCAACTCATCCCACGCACTCTTAAGTCGTACGATACGTGGGAGCTCGCTGCGCTTGTACGAGACAGATTAAATGTACTTGTACCACCCAATTCACAGACGTTGCCGCTTCGTTTCATCTGTGCGCCGGTCCCCATGCATGCACACACACGTTTGCCAAGCATGAAGCCCAGCCGCCTGGATTCTTCGCGATGCAGCCCCGCGCGGCGCGGTGCTTCACGCTTGCACTTTGACTGGACAGTGGGAAGTGCGGCATTCACTATTTAATATCTGTTTATGAGAGTTTCTTGGAAAAAGACTGACGACCTGACATAGCAAAGACGAAGAAAAATGTTGAAAATTTTATTGCATGTAATAGGTTTTATATGCATTAAACTTTTCTACTCTCCCTATAGAAAAAAGAAGTCATTTTGGACAAGGTTTTTGTCAAACATTAGAAATATAAATCATGAATAACTTTTAAATTGTTGAATTTAGAAATATAAAAATTATATAAATATATTTATCTTCAAGTATAATTTAATAAAAATACACATATATCAATTTCAATAAATAATTTTTTATAGAAATGTAAAGTTAAAGTTATGCTTTGAAAATCGTGTCATTGTCCTAGACGTCTTCGAGATCCTATACAGAGGAAGTACACTATTTGCAACGTGTGAAAAATTTGGAAACACGAACCTAAACCCCCATTAAAATTGGCCTAAGTGACAACGACGCGCCATTTTTAGCCACTCACAGACTCTATCTATAGAGTCAATTAAAGACCTAATGTCTAAATAAGACCTAAAATCTTATGTTTTTTCTCTCTCTCTTCAATAAATATATTGCCACATCAGAAAAAACTATGAATAGGGCGTGTTTGGGAATGCTTATAATCGGAATTGAGGTGAAAATAATCGAGAATCCCACCCGTCTGATTATTTTCGATTGTGTAATAATCG